>OY744483.1:136397453-136697453 GCA_963556165.1 Tipula helvola | reverse complement strand
AATCGAAAATCTGCAATTGTGCTCCGATTTCGATAATTGATACCTCTATCAATAGGTGTTGAGACCTGTAATTGTTATGCCAACGGGTATTTAGATCGCTCGAATATTTCTACACATTTTGTGGAAAATTTAATTTTATTGAAAATCAACTGAACTATAGCCCACAAATTAATAGGGTTTAATAGGGTTTAATAGGTTTAATAGGGAATAATCCTAAGCTTATGTGGGAAGGAAATTGATATGATATTTTGGGTAGAAATACGTCCCAAAACAAAAACCAAATAACACAAATTTATGAATATCAATCAAATGTTCTTCTTACTGATGATCAGAATATATGTAATGAATTTAATAAATTTTTTATAAATGTTTCATCCGATATAACTTCCAATATTTTTCCTAATAGTACTAACAGTGGAGAGCAGAAACAATTTATTTTTGGAAACCGAGATAGTTACTGTACTTCTTGTTATTTCGATGAAATTAATTCTTTGGAGATTATTTCTGAAATTCAGAAGTTAAAAAACAAACATTCTAAAGGATTTGATGGAGTAGATAATATCATTGTTAAAAATTGTGCCTGGTATTTGGTTGATGTATTAAAATTTTTATTTAATTTAAGTCTAAAGAGCGGAATTTTTCCAGACGCCTTAAAAATAGCTGTTGTTATTCCAGTTTTTAAAAAGGGTGATGCTCTGCAATTAAACAATTACCGACCGATCTCACTATTGAGTACTTTTTCCAAATTATTTGAGAAATTAATTAAACGACGATTAGTCTCTTACCTTGGTAAAATAAAATTTTTTAGTGATCACCAATTTGGATTCATAGAAGGAAAATCTACGGAAGAAGCTCTTTTAAATTTTCTGAGCAATATTTATTTAGCAATTAACAACTCTCAGAAATGCTCAGCAGTATTTTTGGACATTTCAAAAGCATTTGATACTGTTAACCATGACATACTCATAATGAAATTGTCAAGTATTGGTGTTAGAGGCAAAATATTAGATTGGTTTATAAGTTACCTTCGTAAGCGTAGTCAAATTGTAAAAATTAATAATGTGAATAGTCCTCCAGGTCTTCTAAAATGTGGTGTTCCTCAGGGCTCAGTTTTGGGGCCCTTATTGTTTTTAATTTATTTCAATTCTATCTTTGAAATTAATCTTAGAGGGTGTGCTACAGCGTTTGCAGATGATTTGGCTTTGACATATGCGTCTAATGATTACGTTGATATTCAACGGTTTATCTATATTGATTTATGCACTCTAAGTAAATGGTTTTTTTATCATCGGCTTGTTGCTAGTGAAAAATCTAGAATTATGCATTTTAGACGGCCCGACATAACAGTTGATCAAAACTTTTTCAAGTATCACGTATACCCGTGTGATAAGAATCCATGTTTTGGGCAATGTTTTGATTTGCCCTGCATAAATGAGTTTAAATACTTAGGTGTAACAATTGACTCACAGCTAAATTGGACCTCCCACCTAACTAATATCAGGAAAATTGTTATTACTGCAGTGCATAAATTTTATAATCTTCGACCTTTGTGCCCTTCTTTTATTTTAAGAAGGTTATATCATGCTCTTGTTGAATCTATCTTAATGTATGGTATAACTAGTTGGGGTGGAATTTACTTTGCTAATATTGCAGATCTTTTTGTAGCGCAAAAAAGAATTATCAAATTAATTTATGCTTGTCCAAGGAATACACCCACTATTCCGCTTTTTCGCGAGTTAAACTTGTTGCCTCTAAGGTATTTGTATGTTTTTAAAGTATTGAAAATGTTTTTTGTTCGTAGCAATAGTTATCATAGTCGAATATACCACGTGTATAATATGAGAAATCCAAACAATTTTGTCGGTCTTCGTTGTAATAGTGAAAGGTTTAGAAGATTTTATTTATATATGGCACCTTATTGGTTCCATCTTTTACCTAAAAATGTCAAAATGCTTCCATCTGCGCAGAAGCATAAATTTAACAGGGAAATTCGGACTTGGTTACTTGACATCGATGATATCGAGCAATATTTTTAGTATAAATGTTAAATTATCATACATTATGTTCTAATGTGCCGTCGTGTAGTTAAATATATCTATTTTAATAACTGAGCTTGTATTTTGTTGAAGATTATTGTTAATTATGTAAACAAAGAATATTATATAAATTTTAATTAAAATTTGTTTTAAATTGCTCCACTACAGACATAATGTCTATAGGAGCTGTACTTTATTTCATATTTTATAATGTTGTTTCAACTAGATTTTAATTTTGTATTTATTTTATTGAAATAAAGATAGTAATAATAATAATAATAATAATAAATTCCGAGCTTTAAAAATCGAAAATCTGCAATTGTGCTCCGATTTCGATGATTGATACCTCTATCAATAGGTGTTGAGACCTGTAATTGTTATGCCAACGGGTATTTAGATCGCTCGAATGGAAAATTTAATTTTATTGAAAATCAACTGAACTATAGCCCACAAATTCAGAGCTTTACAAATCGAAAATCTGCAATTGTGCTCCGATTTCGATAATTGATACCTCTATCAATAGGTGTTGAGACCTGTAATTGTTATGCCAACGGGTATTTAGATCGCTAGAATATTTCTACACATTTTGTGGAAAATTTAATTTTATTGAAAATCAACTGAACTATAGCCCACAAATTCAGAGCTTTAAAAATCGAAAATCTGCAATTGTGCTCCGATTTCGATGATTGATACCTCTATCAATAGGTGTTGAGACCTGTAATTGTTATGCCAACGGGTATTTAGATCGCTCGAATATTTCTACACATTTTGTGGAAAATTTAATTTTATTGAAAATCAACTGAACTATAGCCCACAAATTCAGAGCTTTAAAAATCGAAAATCTGCAATTGTGCTCCGATTTCGATGATTGATACCTCTATCAATAGGTGTTGAGACCTGTAATTGTTATGCCAACGGGTATTTAGATCGCTCGAATATTTCTACACATTTTGTGGAAAATTTAATTTTATTGAAAATCAACTGAACTATAGCCCACAAATTCAGAGCTTTAAAAATCGAAAATCTGCAATTGTGCTCCGATTTCGATGATTGATACCTCTATCAATAGGTGTTGAGACCTGTAATTGTTATGCCAACGGGTATTTAGATCGCTCGAATATTTCTACACATTTTGTGGAAAATTTAATTTTATTGAAAATCAACTGAACTATAGCCCACAAATTCCGAGCTTTAAAAATCGAAAATCTGCAATTGTGCTCCGATTTCGATGATTGATACCTCTGTCAATAGGTGTTGAGACCTGTAATTGTTATGCCAACGGGTATTTAGATCGCTCGAATGGAAAATTTAATTTTATTGAAAATCAACTGAACTATAGCCCACAAATTCCGAGCTTTAAAAATCGAAAATCTGCAATTGTGCTCCGATTTCGATAATTGATACCTCAATCAATAGGTGTTGAGACCTGTAATTGTTATGCCAACGGGTATTTAGATCGCTCGAATATTTCTACACATTTTGTGGAAAATTTAATTTTATTGAAAATCAACTGAACTATAGCCCACAAATTCAGAGCTTTAAAAATCGAAAATCTGCAATTGTGCTCCGATTTCGATGATTGATACCTCTATCAATAGGTGTTGAGACCTGTAATTGTTATGCCAACGGGTATTTAGATCGCTCGAATATTTCTACACATTTTGTGGAAAATTTAATTTTATTGAAAATCAACTGAACTATAGCCCACAAATTCAGAGCTTTAAAAATCGAAAATCTGCAATTGTGCTCCGATTTCGATGATTGATACCTCTATCAATAGGTGTTGAGACCTGTAATTGTTATGCCAACGGGTATTTTTATCGCTCGAATGGAAAATTTAATTTTATTGAAAATCAACTGAACTATAGCCCACAAATTCCGAGCTTTAAAAATCGAAAATCTGCAATTGTGCTCCGATTTCGATAATTGATACCTCTATCAATAGGTGTTGAGACCTGTAATTGTTATGCCAACGGGTATTTAGATCGCTCGAATATTTCTACACATTTTGTGGAAAATTTAATTTTATTGAAAATCAACTGAACTATAGCCCACAAATTCCGAGCTTTAAAAATCGAAAATCTGCAATTGTGCTCCGATTTCGATGATTGATACCTCTATCAATAGGTGTTGAGACCTGTAATTGTTATGCCAACGGATATTTAGATCGCTAGAATATTTCTACACATTTTGTGGAAAATTTAATTTTATTGAAAATCAACTGAACTATAGCCCACAAATTCAGAGCTTTAAAAATCGAAAATCTGCAATTGTGCTCCGATTTCGATTATTGATACCTCTATCAATAGGTGTTGAGACCTGTAATTGTTATGCCAACGGGTATTTAGATCGCTCGAAAGGAAAATTTAATTTTATTGAAAATCAACTGAACTATAGCCCACAAATTCCGAGCTTTAAAAATCGAAAATCTGCAATTGTGCTCCGATTTCGATGATTGATACCTCTATCAATAGGTGTTGAGACCTGTAATTGTTATGCCAACGGATATTTAGATCGCTCGAATATTTCTACACATTTTGTGGAAAATTTAATTTTATTGAAAATCAACTGAACTATAGCCCACAAATTCAGAGCTTTAAAAATCGAAAATCTGCAATTGTGCTCCGATTTCGATGATTGATACCTCTATCAATAGGTGTTGAGACCTGTAATTGTTATGCCAACGGGTATTTAGATCGCTCGAATATTTCTACACATTTTGTGGAAAATTTAATTTTATTGAAAATCAACTGAACTATAGCCCACAAATTCAGAGCTTTAAAAATCGAAAATCTGCAATTGTGCTCCGATTTCGATGATTGATACCTCTATCAATAGGTGTTGAGACCTGTAATTGTTATGCCAACGGGTATTTAGATCGCTCGAATATTTCTACACATTTTGTGGAAAATTTAATTTTATTGAAAATCAACTGAACTATAGCCCACAAATTCAGAGCTTTAAAAATCGAAAATCTGCAATTGTGCTCCGATTTCGATGATTGATACCTCTATCAATAGGTGTTGAGACCTGTAATTGTTATGCCAACGGGTATTTAGATCGCTCGAATGGAAAATTTAATTTTATTGAAAATCAACTGAACTATAGCCCACAAATTCCGAGCTTTAAAAATCGAAAATCTGCAATTGTGCTCCGATTTCGATAATTGATACCTCTATCAATAGGTGTTGAGACCTGTAATTGTTATGCCAACGGGTATTTAGATCGCTCGAATATTTCTACACATTTTGTGGAAAATTTAATTTTATTGAAAATCAACTGAACTATAGCCCACAAATTCAGAGCTTTAAAAATCGAAAATCTGCAATTGTGCTCCGATTTCGATGATTGATACCTCTATCAATAGGTGTTGAGACCTGTAATTGTTATGCCAACGGGTATTTAGATCGCTCGAATATTTCTACACATTTTGTGGAAAATTTAATTTTATTGAAAATCAACTGAACTATAGCCCACAAATTCAGAGCTTTAAAAATCGAAAATCTGCAATTGTGCTCCGATTTCGATGATTGATACCTCTATCAATAGGTGTTGAGACCTGTAATTGTTATGCCAACGGGTATTTAGATCGCTCGAATATTTCTACACATTTTGTGGAAAATTTAATTTTATTGAAAATCAACTGAACTATAGCCCACAAATTCCGAGCTTTAAAAATCGAAAATCTGCAATTGTGCTCCGATTTCGATGATTGATACCTCTGTCAATAGGTGTTGAGACCTGTAGTTGTTATGCCAACGGGTATTTAGATCGCTCGAATGGAAAATTTAATTTTATTTAAAATCAACTGAACTATAGCCCACAAATTCCGAGCTTTAAAAATCGAAAATCTGCAATTGTGCTCCGATTTCGATAATTGATACCTCTATCAATAGGTGTTGAGACCTGTAATTGTTATGCCAACGGGTATTTAGATCGCTCGAATATTTCTACACATTTTGTGGAAAATTTAATTTTATTGAAAATCAACTGAACTATAGCCCACAAATTCAGAGCTTTAAAAATCGAAAATCTGCAATTGTGCTCCGATTTCGATGATTGATACCTCTATCAATAGATGTTGAGACCTGTAATTGTTATGCCAACGGGTATTTAGATCGCTCGAATATTTCTACACATTTTGTGGAAAATTTAATTTTATTGAAAATCAACTGAACTATAGCCCACAAATTCAGAGCTTTAAAAATCGAAAATCTGCAATTGTGCTCCGATTTCGATGATTGATACCTCTATCAATAGGTGTTGAGACCTGTAATTGTTATGCCAACGGGTATTTAGATCGCTCGAATATTTCTACACATTTTGTGGAAAATTTAATTTTATTGAAAATCAACTGAACTATAGCCCACAAATTCAGAGCTTTAAAAATCGAAAATCTGCAATTGTGCTCCGATTTCGATGATTGATACCTCTATCAATAGGTGTTGAGACCTGTAATTGTTATGCCAACGGGTATTTAGATCGCTCGAATATTTCTACACATTTTGTGGAAAATTTAATTTTATTGAAAATCAACTGAACTATAGCCCACAAATTCAGAGCTTTAAAAATCGAAAATCTGCAATTGTGCTCCGATTTCGATGATTGATACCTCTATCAATAGGTGTTGAGACCTGTAATTGTTATGCCAACGGGTATTTAGATCGCTCGAATATTTCTACACATTTTGTGGAAAATTTAATTTTATTGAAAATCAACTGAACTATAGCCCACAAATTCCGAGCTTTAAAAATCGAAAATCTGCAATTGTGCTCCGATTCCGATAATTGATACCTCTATCAATAGGTGTTGAGACCTGTAATTGTTATGCCAACGGGTATTTAGATCGCTCGAATATTTCTACACATTTTGTGGAAAATTTAATTTTATTGAAAATCAACTGAACTATAGCCCACAAATTCAGAGCTTTAAAAATCGAAAATCTGCAATTGTGCTCCGATTTCGATGATTGATACCTCTATCAATAGGTGTTGAGACCTGTAATTGTTATGCCAACGGGTATTTAGATCGCTCGAATATTTCTACACATTTTGTGGAAAATTTAATTTTATTGAAAATCAACTGAACTATAGCCTACAAATTCAGAGCTTTACAAATCGAAAATCTGCAATTGTGCTCCGATTTCGATGATTGATACCTCTATCAATAGGTGTTGAGACCTGTAATTGTTATGCCAACGGGTATTTAGATCGCCCGAATATTTCTACACATTTTGTGGAAAATTTAATTTTATTGAAAATCAACTGAACTATAGCCCACAAATTCAGAGCTTTAAAAATCGAAAATCTGCAATTGTGCTCCGATTTCGATAATTGATACCTCTATCAATAGGTGTTGAGACCTGTAATTGTTATGCCAACGGGTATTTAGATCGCTCGAATATTTCTACATATTTTGTGGAAAATTTAATTTTATTGAAAATCAACTGAACTATAGCCCACAAATTCAGAGCTTTAAAAATCGAAAATCTGCAATTGTGCTCCGATTTCGATGATTGATACCTCTATCAATAGGTGTTGAGACCTGTAATTGTTATGCCAACGGGTATTTAGATCGCTCGAATATTTCTACACATTTTGTGGAAAATTTAATTTTATTGAAAATCAACTGAACTATAGCCCACAAATTCAGAGCTTTAAAAATCGAAAATCTGCAATTGTGCTCCGATTTCGATGATTGATACCTCTATCAATAGGTGTTGAGACCTGTAATTGTTATGCCAACGGGTATTTAGATCGCTCGAATATTTCTACACATTTTGTGGAAAATTTAATTTTATTGAAAATCAACTGAACTATAGCCCACAAATTCAGAGCTTTAAAAATCGAAAATCTGCAATTGTGCTCCGATTTCGATAATTGATACCTCTATCAATAGGTGTTGAGACCTGTAATTGTTATGCCAACGGGTATTTAGATCGCTCGAATATTTCTACACATTTTGTGGAAAATTTAATTTTATTGAAAATCAACTGAACTATAGCCCACAAATTCCGAGCTTTAAAAATCGAAGATCTGCAATTGTGCTCCGATTTCGATGATTGATACCTCTGTCAATAGGTGTTGAGACCTGTAATTGTTATGCCAACGGGTATTTAGATCGCTCGAATGGAAAATTTAATTTTATTGAAAATCAACTGAACTATAGCCCACAAATTCCGAGCTTTAAAAATCGAAAATCTGCAATTGTGCTCCGATTTCGATAATTGATACCTCTATCAATAGGTGTTGAGACCTGTAATTGTTATTCCAACGGGTATTTAGATCGCTCGAATATTTCTACACATTTTGTGGAAAATTTAATTTTATTGAAAATCAACTGAACTATAGCCCACAAATTCAGAGCTTTAAAAATCGAAAATCTGCAATTGTGCTCCGATTTCGATGATTGATACCTCTGTCAATAGGTGTTGAGACCTGTAATTGTTATGCCAACGGGTATTTAGATCGCTCGAATGGAAAATTTAATTTTATTGAAAATCAACTGAACTATAGCCCACAAATTCCGAGCTTTAAAAATCGAAAATCTGCAATTGTGCTCCGATTTCGATAATTGATACCTCTATCAATAGGTGTTGAGACCTGTAATTGTTATGCCAACGGGTATTTAGATCGCTCGAATATTTCTACACATTTTGTGGAAAATTTAATTTTATTGAAAATCAACTGAACCCACTATAGCCCACAAATTCCGAGCTTTAAAAATCGAAAATCTGCAATTGTGCTCCGATTTCGATAATTGATACCTCTATCAATAGGTGTTGAGACCTGTAATTGTTATGCCAACGGGTATTTAGATCGCTCGAATATTTCTACACATTTTGTGGAAAATTTAATTTTATTGAAAATCAACTGAACCCACTATAGCCCACAAATTCCGAGCTTTAAAAATCGAAAATCTGCAATTGTGCTCCGATTTCGATGATTGATACCTCTGTCAATAGGTGTTGAGACCTGTAATTGTTATGCCAACGGGTATTTAGATCGCTCGAATGGAAAATTTAATTTTATTGAAAATCAACTGAACTATAGCCCACAAATTCCGAGCTTTAAAAATCGAAAATCTGCAATTGTGCTCCGATTTCGATGATTGATACCTCTATCAATAGGTGTTGAGACCTGTAATTGTTATGCCAACGGGTATTTAGATCGCTCGAATATTTCTACACATTTTGTGGAAAATTTAATTTTATTGAAAATCAACTGAACTATAGCCTACAAATTCAGAGCTTTACAAATCGAAAATCTGCAATTGTGCTCCGATTTCGATGATTGATACCTCTATCAATAGGTGTTGAGACCTGTAATTGTTATGCCAACGGGTATTTAGATCGCCCGAATATTTCTACACATTTTGTGGAAAATTTAATTTTATTGAAAATCAACTGAACTATAGCCCACAAATTCAGAGCTTTAAAAATCGAAAATCTGCAATTGTGCTCCGATTTCGATAATTGATACCTCTATCAATAGGTGTTGAGACCTGTAATTGTTATGCCAACGGGTATTTAGATCGCTCGAATATTTCTACATATTTTGTGGAAAATTTAATTTTATTGAAAATCAACTGAACTATAGCCCACAAATTCAGAGCTTTAAAAATCGAAAATCTGCAATTGTGCTCCGATTTCGATGATTGATACCTCTATCAATAGGTGTTGAGACCTGTAATTGTTATGCCAACGGGTATTTAGATCGCTCGAATATTTCTACACATTTTGTGGAAAATTTAATTTTATTGAAAATCAACTGAACTATAGCCCACAAATTCCGAGCTTTAAAAATCGAAGATCTGCAATTGTGCTCCGATTTCGATGATTGATACCTCTGTCAATAGGTGTTGAGACCTGTAATTGTTATGCCAACGGGTATTTAGATCGCTCGAATGGAAAATTTAATTTTATTGAAAATCAACTGAACTATAGCCCACAAATTCAGAGCTTTAAAAATCGAAAATCTGCAATTGTGCTCCGATTTCGATGATTGATACCTCTATCAATAGGTGTTGAGACCTGTAATTGTTATGCCAACGGGTATTTAGATCGCCCGAATATTTCTACACATTTTGTGGAAAATTTAATTTTATTGAAAATCAACTGAACTATAGCCCACAAATTCAGAGCTTTAAAAATCGAAAATCTGCAATTGTGCTCCGATTTCGATGATTGATACCTCTATCAATAGGTGTTGAGACCTGTAATTGTTATGCCAACGGGTATTTAGATCGCTCGAATATTTCTACACATTTTGTGGAAAATTTAATTTTATTGAAAATCAACTGAACTATAGCCCACAAATTCAGAGCTTTAAAAATCGAAAATCTGCAATTGTGCTCCGATTTCGATGATTGATACCTCTATCAATAGGTGTTGAGACCTGTAATTGTTATGCCAACGGGTATTTAGATCGCTCGAATATTTCTACACATTTTGTGGAAAATTTAATTTTATTGAAAATCAACTGAACTATAGCCCACAAATTCCGAGCTTTAAAAATCGAAGATCTGCAATTGTGCTCCGATTTCGATGATTGATACCTCTGTCAATAGGTGTTGAGACCTGTAATTGTTATGCCAACGGGTATTTAGATCGCTCGAATGGAAAATTTAATTTTATTGAAAATCAACTGAACTATAGCCCACAAATTCCGAGCTTTAAAAATCGAAAATCTGCAATTGTGCTCCGATTTCGATAATTGATACCTCTATCAATAGGTGTTGAGACCTGTAATTGTTATGCCAACGGGTATTTAGATCGCTCGAATATTTCTACACATTTTGTGGAAAATTTAATTTTATTGAAAATCAACTGAACTATAGCCCACAAATTCCGAGCTTTAAAAATCGAAAATCTGCAATTGTGCTCCGATTTCGATAATTGATACCTCTATCAATAGGTGTTGAGACCTGTAATTGTTATGCCAACGGGTATTTAGATCGCTCGAATATTTCTACACATTTTGTGGAAAATTTAATTTTATTGAAAATCAACTGAACTATAGCCCACAAATTCCGAGCTTTAAAAATCGAAAATCTGCAAATGTGCTCCGATTTCGATGATTGATACCTCTGTCAATAGGTGTTGAGACCTGTAATTGTTATGCCAACGGGTATTTAGATCGCTCGAATGGAAAATTTAATTTTATTGAAAATCAACTGAACTATAGCCCACAAATTCCGAGCTTTAAAAATCGAAAATCTGCAATTGTGCTCCGATTTCGATAATTGATACCTCTATCAATAGGTGTTGAGACCTGTAATTGTTATTCCAACGGGTATTTAGATCGCTCGAATATTTCTACACATTTTGTGGAAAATTTAATTTTATTGAAAATCAACTGAACTATAGCCCACAAATTCAGAGCTTTAAAAATCGAAAATCTGCAATTGTGCTCCGATTTCGATGATTGATACCTCTGTCAATAGGTGTTGAGACCTGTAATTGTTATGCCAACGGGTATTTAGATCGCTCGAATGGAAAATTTAATTTTATTGAAAATCAACTGAACTATAGCCCACAAATTCCGAGCTTTAAAAATCGAAAATCTGCAATTGTGCTCCGATTTCGATAATTGATACCTCTATCAATAGGTGTTGAGACCTGTAATTGTTATGCCAACGGGTATTTAGATCGCTCGAATATTTCTACACATTTTGTGGAAAATTTAATTTTATTGAAAATCAACTGAACTATAGCCCACAAATTCAGAGCTTTAAAAATCGAAAATCTGCAATTGTGCTCCGATTTCGATGATTGATACCTCTATCAATAGGTGTTGAGACCTGTAATTGTTATGCCAACGGGTATTTAGATCGCTCGAATATTTCTACACATTTTGTGGAAAATTTAATTTTATTGAAAATCAACTGAACTATAGCCCACAAATTCAGAGCTTTAAAAATCGAAAATCTGCAATTGTGCTCCGATTTCGATGATTGATACCTCTATCAATAGGTGTTGAGACCTGTAATTGTTATGCCAACGGGTATTTAGATCGCTCGAATATTTCTACACATTTTGTGGAAAATTTAATTTTATTGAAAATCAACTGAACTATAGCCCACAAATTCAGAGCTTTAAAAATGGAAAATCTGCAATTGTGCTCCGATTTCGATGATTGATACCTCTATCAATAGGTGTTGAGACCTGTAATTGTTATGCCAACGGGTATTTAGATCGCTCGAATATTTCTACACATTTTGTGGAAAATTTAATTTTATTGAAAATCAACTGAACTATAGCCCACAAATTCAGAGCTTTAAAAATCGAAAATCTGCAATTGTGCTCCGATTTCGATAATTGATACCTCAATCAATAGGTGTTGAGAACTGTAATTGTTATGCCAACGGGTATTTAGATCGCTCGAATATTTCTACACATTTTGTGGAAAATTTAATTTTATTGAAAATCAACTGAACTATAGCCCACAAATTCAGAGCTTTAAAAATCGAAAATCTGCAATTGTGCTCCGATTTCGATGATTGATACCTCTATCAATAGGTGTTGAGACCTGTAATTGTTATGCCAACGGGTATTTAGATCGCTCGAATATTTCTACACATTTTGTGGAAAATTTAATTTTATTGAAAATCAACTGAACTATAGCCCACAAATTCAGAGCTTTAAAAATCGAAAATCTGCAATTGTGCTCCGATTTCGATGATTGATACCTCTATCAATAGGTGTTGAGACCTGTAATTGTTATGCCAACGGGTATTTAGATCGCTCGAATATTTCTACACATTTTGTGGAAAATTTAATTTTATTGAAAATCAACTGAACTATAGCCCACAAATTCAGAGCTTTAAAAATCGAAAATCTGCAATTGTGCTCCGATTTCGATGATTGATACCTCTATCAATAGGTGTTGAGACCTGTAATTGTTATGCCAACGGGTATTTAGATCGCTCGAATATTTCTACACATTTTGTGGAAAATTTAATTTTATTGAAAATCAACTGAACTATAGCCCACAAATTCAGAGCTTTAAAAATCGAAAATCTGCAATTGTGCTCCGATTTCGATGATTGATACCTCTATC
Source organism: Tipula helvola (assembly GCA_963556165.1). Taxonomy (NCBI): domain Eukaryota; kingdom Metazoa; phylum Arthropoda; class Insecta; order Diptera; family Tipulidae; genus Tipula; species Tipula helvola. Next base: position 136,684,357 of record OY744483.1, on the reverse strand, counting down.
AATAGGTGTTGAGACCTGTAATTGTTATGCCAACGGGTATTTAGATCGCTCGAATATTTCTACACATTTTGTGGAAAATTTAATTTTATTGAAAATCAACTGAACTATAGCCCACAAATTCAGAGCTTTAAAAATCGAAAATCTGCAATTGTGCTCCGATTTCGATGATTGATACCTCTATCAATAGGTGTTGAGACCTGTAATTGTTATGCCAACGGGTATTTAGATCGCTCGAATATTTCTACACATTTTGTGGAAAATTTAATTTTATTGAAAATCAACTGAACTATAGCCCACAAATTCAGAGCTTTAAAAATCGAAAATCTGCAATTGTGCTCCGATTTCGATAATTGATACCTCTATCAATAGGTGTTGAGACCTGTAATTGTTATGCCAACGGGTATTTAGATCGCTCGAATATTTCTACACATTTTGTGGAAAATTTAATTTTATTGAAAATCAACTGAACTATAGCCCACAAATTCCGAGCTTTAAAAATCGAAAATCTGCAATTGTGCTCCGATTTCGATGATTGATACCTCTGTCAATAGGTGTTGAGACCTGTAATTGTTATGCCAACGGGTATTTAGATCGCTCGAATGGAAAATTTAATTTTATTGAAAATCAACTGAACTATAGCCCACAAATTCAGAGCTTTAAAAATCGAAAATCTGCAATTGTGCTCCGATTTCGATAATTGATACCTCTATCAATAGGTGTTGAGACCTGTAATTGTTATGCCAACGGGTATTTAGATCGCTCGAATATTTCTACACATTTTGTGGAAAATTTAATTTTATTGAAAATCAACTGAACTATAGCCCACAAATTCCGAGCTTTAAAAATCGAAAATCTGCAATTGTGCTCCGATTTCGAAGATTGATACCTCTGTCAATAGGTGTTGAGACCTGTAATTGTTATGCCAACGGGTATTTAGATCGCTCGAATGGAAAATTTAATTTTATTGAAAATCAACTGAACTATAGCCCACAAATTCAGAGCTTTAAAAATCGAAAATCTGCAATTGTGCTCCGATTTCGATGATTGATACCTCTATCAATAGGTGTTGAGACCTGTAATTGTTATGCCAACGGGTATTTAGATCGCTCGAATATTTCTACACATTTTGTGGAAAATTTAATTTTATTGAAAATCAACTGAACTATAGCCCACAAATTCAGAGCTTTAAAAATCGAAAATCTGCAATTGTGCTCCGATTTCGATGATTGATACCTCTATCAATAGGTGTTGAGACCTGTAATTGTTATGCCAACGGGTATTTAGATCGCTCGAATATTTCTACACATTTTTTGGAAAATTTAATTTTATTGAAAATCAACTGAACTATAGCCCACAAATTCAGAGCTTTAAAAATCGAAAATCTGCAATTGTGCTCCGATTTCGATGATTGATACCTCTATCAATAGGTGTTGAGACCTGTAATTGTTATGCCAACGGGTATTTAGATCGCTCGAATATTTCTACATATTTTGTGGAAAATTTAATTTTATTGAAAATCAACTGAACTATAGCCCACAAATTCAGAGCTTTAAAAATCGAAAATCTGCAATTGTGCTCCGATTTCGATAATTGATACCTCTATCAATAGGTGTTGAGACCTGTAATTGTTATGCCAACGGGTATTTAGATCGCTCGAATATTTCTACACATTTTGTGGAAAATTTAATTTTATTGAAAATCAACTGAACTATAGCCCACAAATTCAGAGCTTTAAAAATCGAAAATCTGCAATTGTGCTCCGATTTCGATAATTGATACCTCTATCAATAGGTGTTGAGACCTGTAATTGTTATGCCAACGGGTATTTAGATCGCTCGAATATTTCTACATATTTTGTGGAAAATTTAATTTTATTGAAAATCAACTGAACTATAGCCCACAAATTCAGAGCTTTAAAAATCGAAAATCTGCAATTGTGCTCCGATTTCGATGATTGATACCTCTGTCAATAGGTGTTGAGACCTGTAATTGTTATGCCAACGGGTATTTAGATCGCTCGAATGGAAAATTTAATTTTATTGAAAATCAACTGAACTATAGCCCACAAATTCCGAGCTTTAAAAATCGAAAATCTGCAATTGTGCTCCGATTTCGATAATTGATACCTCTATCAATAGGTGTTGAGACCTGTAATTGTTATGCCAACGGGTATTTAGATCGCTCGAATATTTCTACACATTTTGTGGAAAATTTAATTTTATTGAAAATCAACTGAACTATAGCCCACAAATTCAGAGCTTTAAAAATCGAAAATCTGCAATTGTGCTCCGATTTCGATGATTGATACCTCTATCAATAGGTGTTGAGACCTGTAATTGTTATGCCAACGGGTATTTAGATCGCTCGAATGGAAAATTTAATTTTATTGAAAATCAACTGAACTATAGCCCACAAATTCAGAGCTTTAAAAATCGAAAATCTGCAATTGTGCTCCGATTTCGATGATTGATATCTCTGTCAATAGGTGTTGAGACCTGTAATTGTTATGCCAACGGGTATTTAGATCGCTCGAATATTTCTACACATTTTGTGGAAAATTTAATTTTATTGAAAATCAACTGAACTATAGCCCACAAATTCAGAGCTTTAAAAATCGAAAATCTGCAATTGTGCTCCGATTTCGATAATTGATACCTCTATCAATAGGTGTTGAGACCTGTAATTGTTATGCCAACGGGTATTTAGATCGCTCGAATATTTCTACACATTTTGTGGAAAATTTAATTTTATTGAAAATCAACTGAACTATAGCCCACAAATTCAGAGCTTTAAAAATCGAAAATCTGCAATTGTGCTCCGATTTCGATGATTGATATCTCTGTCAATAGGTGTTGAGACCTGTAATTGTTATGCCAACGGGTATTTAGATCGCTCGAATATTTCTACACATTTTGTGGAAAATTTAATTTTATTGAAAATCAACTGAACTATAGCCCACAAATTCAGAGCTTTAAAAATCGAAAATCTGCAATTGTGCTCCGATTTCGATAATTGATACCTCTATCAATAGGTGTTGAGACCTGTAATTGTTATGCCAACGGGTATTTAGATCGCTCGAATATTTCTACACATTTTGTGGAAAATTTAATTTTATTGAAAATCAACTGAACTATAGCCCACAAATTCAGAGCTTTAAAAATCGAAAATCTGCAATTGTGCTCCGATTTCGATAATTGATACCTCTATCAATAGGTGTTGAGACCTGTAATTGTTATGCCAACGGGTATTTAGATCGCTCGAATATTTCTACACATTTTGTGGAAAATTTAATTTTATTGAAAATCAACTGAACTATAGCCCACAAATTCAGAGCTTTAAAAATCGAAAATCTGCAATTGTGCTCCGATTTCGATGATTGATACCTCTATCAATAGGTGTTGAGACCTGTAATTGTTATGCCAACGGGTATTTAGATCGCTCGAATATTTCTACACATTTTGTGGAAAATTTAATTTTATTGAAAATCAACTGAACTATAGCCCACAAATTCAGAGCTTTAAAAATCGAAAATCTGCAATTGTGCTCCGATTTCGATGATTGATACCTCTATCAATAGGTGTTGAGACCTGTAATTGTTATGCCAACGGGTATTTAGATCGCTCGAATATTTCTACACATTTTGTGGAAAATTTAATTTTATTGAAAATCAACTGAACTATAGCCCACAAATTCAGAGCTTTAAAAATCGAAAATCTGCAATTGTGCTCCGATTTCGATAATTGATACCTCTATCAATAGGTGTTGAGACCTGTAATTGTTATGCCAACGGGTATTTAGATCGCTCGAATATTTCTACACATTTTGTGGAAAATTTAATTTTATTGAAAATCAACTGAACTATAGCCCACAAATTCAGAGCTTTAAAAATCGAAAATCTGCAATTGTGCTCCGATTTCGATAATTGATACCTCTATCAATAGGTGTTGAGACCTGTAATTGTTATGCCAACGGGTATTTAGATCGCTCGAATATTTCTACACATTTTGTGGAAAATTTAATTTTATTGAAAATCAACTGAACTATAGCCCACAAATTCAGAGCTTTAAAAATCGAAAATCTGCAATTGTGCTCCGATTTCGATGATTGATATCTCTGTCAATAGGTGTTGAGACCTGTAATTGTTATGCCAACGGGTATTTAGATCGCTCGAATATTTCTACACATTTTGTGGAAAATTTAATTTTATTGAAAATCAACTGAACTATAGCCCACAAATTCAGAGCTTTAAAAATCGAAAATCTGCAATTGTGCTCCGATTTCGATAATTGATACCTCTATCAATAGGTGTTGAGACCTGTAATTGTTATGCCAACGGGTATTTAGATCGCTCGAATATTTCTACACATTTTGTGGAAAATTTAATTTTATTGAAAATCAACTGAACTATAGCCCACAAATTCAGAGCTTTAAAAATCGAAAATCTGCAATTGTGCTCCGATTTCGATGATTGATATCTCTGTCAATAGGTGTTGAGACCTGTAATTGTTATGCCAACGGGTATTTAGATCGCTCGAATATTTCTACACATTTTGTGGAAAATTTAATTTTATTGAAAATCAACTGAACTATAGCCCACAAATTCAGAGCTTTAAAAATCGAAAATCTGCAATTGTGCTCCGATTTCGATAATTGATACCTCTATCAATAGGTGTTGAGACCTGTAATTGTTATGCCAACGGGTATTTAGATCGCTCGAATATTTCTACACATTTTGTGGAAAATTTAATTTTATTGAAAATTAACTGAACTATAGCCCACAAATTCAGAGCTTTAAAAATCGAAAATCTGCAATTGTGCTCCGATTTCGATGATTGATATCTCTGTCAATAGGTGTTGAGACCTGTAATTGTTATGCCAACGGGTATTTAGATCGCTCGAATATTTCTACACATTTTGTGGAAAATTTAATTTTATTGAAAATCAACTGAACTATAGCCCACAAATTCAGAGCTTTAAAAATCGAAAATCTGCAATTGTGCTCCGATTTCGATGATTGATACCTCTATCAATAGGTGTTGAGACCTGTAATTGTTATGCCAACGGGTATTTAGATCGCTCGAATATTTCTACACATTTTGTGGAAAATTTAATTTTATTGAAAATCAACTGAACTATAGCCCACAAATTCAGAGCTTTAAAAATCGAAAATCTGCAATTGTGCTCCGATTTCGATGATTGATACCTCTATCAATAGGTGTTGAGACCTGTAATTGTTATGCCAACGGGTATTTAGATCGCTCGAATATTTCTACACATTTTGTGGAAAATTTAATTTTATTGAAAATCAACTGAACTATAGCCCACAAATTCAGAGCTTTAAAAATCGAAAATCTGCAATTGTGCTCCGATTTCGATGATTGATACCTCTATCAATAGGTGTTGAGACCTGTAATTGTTATGCCAACGGGTATTTAGATCGCTCGAATATTTCTACACATTTTGTGGAAAATTTAATTTTATTGAAAATTAACTGAACTATAGCCCACAAATTCAGAGCTTTAAAAATCGAAAATCTGCAATTGTGCTCCGATTTCGATGATTGATACCTCTATCAATAGGTGTTGAGACCTGTAATTGTTATGCCAACGGGTATTTAGATCGCTCGAATATTTCTACACATTTTGTGGAAAGTTTAATTTTATTGAAAATCAACTGAACTATAGCCCACAAATTCAGAGCTTTAAAAATCGAAAATCTGCAATTGTGCTCCGATTTCGATGATTGATACCTCTATCAATAGGTGTTGAGACCTGTAATTGTTATGCCAACGGGTATTTAGATCGCTCGAATATTTTTACACATTTTGTGGAAAATTTAATTTTATTGAAAATCAACTGAACTATAGCCCACAAATTCAGAGCTTTAAAAATCGAAAATCTGCAATTGTGCTCCGATTTCGATGATTGTTACCTCTATCAATAGGTGTTGAGACCTGTAATTGTTATGCCAACGGGTATTTAGATCGCTCGAATATTTCTACACATTTTGTGGAAAATTTAATTTTATTGAAAATCAACTGAACTATAGCCCACAAATTCAGAGCTTTAAAAATCGAAAATCTGCAATTGTGCTCCGATTTCGATGATTGATACCTCTATCAATAGGTGTTGAGACCTGTAATTGTTATGCCAACGGGTATTTAGATCGCTCGAATATTTCTACACATTTTGTGGAAAATTTAATTTTATTGAAAATCAACTGAACTATAACCCACAAATTCAGAGCTTTAAAAATCGAAAATCTGCAATTGTGCTCCGATTTCGATGATTGATACCTCTATCAATAGGTGTTGAGACCTGTAATTGTTATGCCAACGGGTATTTAGATCGCTCGAATATTTTTACACATTTTGTGGAAAATTTAATTTTATTGAAAATCAACTGAACTATAGCCCACAAATTCAGAGCTTTAAAAATCGAAAATCTGCAATTGTGCTCCGATTTCGATGATTGTTACCTCTATCAATAGGTGTTGAGACCTGTAATTGTTATGCCAACGGGTATTTAGATCGCTCGAATATTTCTACACATTTTGTGGAAAATTTAATTTTATTGAAAATCAACTGAACTATAGCCCACAAATTCAGAGCTTTAAAAATCGAAAATCTGCAATTGTGCTCCGATTTCGATGATTGATACCTCTATCAATAGGTGTTGAGACCTGTAATTGTTATGCCAACGGGTATTTAGATCGCTCGAATATTTCTACACATTTTGTGGAAAATTTAATTTTATTGAAAATCAACTGAACTATAACCCACAAATTCAGAGCTTTAAAAATCGAAAATCTGCAATTGTGCTCCGATTTCGATGATTGATATCTCTGTCAATAGGTGTTGAGACCTGTAATTGTTATGCCAACGGGTATTTAGATCGCTCGAATATTTCTACACATTTTGTGGAAAATTTAATTTTATTGAAAATCAACTGAACTATAGCCCACAAATTCAGAGCTTTAAAAATCGAAAATCTGCAATTGTGCTCCGATTTCGATAATTGATATCTCTGTCAATAGGTGTTGAGACCTGTAATTGTTATGCCAACGGGTATTTAGATCGCTCGAATATTTCTACACATTTTGTGGAAAATTTAATTTTATTGAAAATCAACTGAACTATAGCCCACAAATTCAGAGCTTTAAAAATCGAAAATCTGCAATTGTGCTCCGATTTCGATGATTGATACCTCTATCAATAGGTGTTGAGACCTGTAATTGTTATGCCAACGGGTATTTAGATCGCTCGAATATTTCTACACATTTTGTGGAAAATTTAATTTTATTGAAAATCAACTGAACTATAGCCCACAAATTCAGAGCTTTAAAAATCGAAAATCTGCAATTGTGCTCCGATTTCGATGATTGATACCTCTATCAATAGGTGTTGAGACCTGTAATTGTTATGCCAACGGGTATTTAGATCGCTCGAATATTTCTACACATTTTGTGGAAAATTTAATTTTATTGAAAATCAACTGAACTATAACCCACAAATTCAGAGCTTTAAAAATCGAAAATCTGCAATTGTGCTCCGATTTCGATGATTGATATCTCTGTCAATAGGTGTTGAGACCTGTAATTGTTATGCCAACGGGTATTTAGATCGCTCGAATATTTCTACACATTTTGTGGAAAATTTAATTTTATTGAAAATCAACTGAACTATAGCCCACAAATTCAGAGCTTTAAAAATCGAAAATCTGCAATTGTGCTCCGATTTCGATAATTGATATCTCTGTCAATAGGTGTTGAGACCTGTAATTGTTATGCCAACGGGTATTTAGATCGCTCGAATATTTCTACACATTTTGTGGAAAATTTAATTTTATTGAAAATCAACTGAACTATAGCCCACAAATTCAGAGCTTTAAAAATCGAAAATCTGCAATTGTGCTCCGATTTCGATGATTGATACCTCTATCAATAGGTGTTGAAACCTGTAATTGTTATGCCAACGGGTATTTAGATCGCTCGAATATTTCTACACATTTTGTGGAAAATTTAATTTTATTGAAAATCAACTGAACTATAGCCCACAAATTCAGAGCTTTAAAAATCGAAAATCTGCAATTGTGCTCCGATTTCGATGATTGATACCTCTATCAATAGGTGTTGAGACCTGTAATTGTTATGCCAATGGGTATTTAGATCGCTCGAATATTTCTACACATTTTGTGGAAAATTTAATTTTATTGAAAATCAACTGAACTATAGCCCACAAATTCAGAGCTTTAAAAATCGAAAATCTGCAATTGTGCTCCGATTTCGATGATTGATACCTCTATCAATAGGTGTTGAGACCTGTAATTGTTATGCCAATGGGTATTTAGATCGCTCGAATATTTCTACACATTTTGTGGAAAATTTAATTTTATTGAAAATCAACTGAACTATAGCCCACAAATTCCGAGCTTTAAAAATCGAAAATCTGCAATTGTGCTCCGATTTCGATAATTGATACCTCTATCAATAGGTGTTGAGACCTGTAATTGTTATGCCAACGGGTATTTAGATCGCTCGAATATTTCTACACATTTTGTGGAAAATTTAATTTTATTGAAAATCAACTGAACTATATCCCACAAATTCAGAGCTTTAAAAATCGAAAATCTGCAATTGTGCTCCGATTTCGATGATTGATACCTCTATCAATAGGTGTTGAGACCTGTAATTGTTATGCCAACGGGTATTTAGATCGCTCGAATATTTCTACACATTTTGTGGAAAATTTAATTTTATTGAAAATCAACTGAACTATAGCCCACAAATTCAGAGCTTTAAAAATCGAAAATCTGCAATTGTGCTCCGATTTCGATGATTGTTACCTCTATCAATAGGTGTTGAGACCTGTAATTGTTATGCCAACGGGTATTTAGATCGCTCGAATATTTCTACACATTTTGTGGAAAGTTTAATTTTATTGAAAATCAACTGAACTATAGCCCACAAATTCAGAGCTTTAAAAATCGAAAATCTGCAATTGTGCTCCGATTTCGATGATTGATATCTCTGTCAATAGGTGTTGAGACCTGTAATTGTTATGCCAACGGGTATTTAGATCGCTCGAATATTTTTACACATTTTGTGGAAAATTTAATTTTATTGAAAATCAACTGAACTATAGCCCACAAATTCCGAGCTTTAAAAATCGAAAATCTGCAATTGTGCTCCGATTTCGATGATTGATACCTCTATCAATAGGTGTTGAGACCTGTAATTGTTATGCCAACGGGTATTTAGATCGCTCGAATATTTTTACACATTTTGTGGAAAATTTAATTTTATTGAAAATCAACTGAACTATAGCCCACAAATTCAGAGCTTTAAAAATCGAAAATCTGCAATTGTGCTCCGATTTCGATGATTGTTACCTCTATCAATAGGTGTTGAGACCTGTAATTGTTATGCCAACGGGTATTTAGATCGCTCGAATATTTCTACACATTTTGTGGAAAATTTAATTTTATTGAAAATCAACTGAACTATAGCCCACAAATTCAGAGCTTTAAAAATCGAAAATCTGCAATTGTGCTCCGATTTCGATGATTGATACCTCTATCAATAGGTGTTGAGACCTGTAATTGTTATGCCAACGGGTATTTAGATCGCTCGAATATTTCTACACATTTTGTGGAAAATTTAATTTTATTGAAAATTAACTGAACTATAGCCCACAAATTCAGAGCTTTAAAAATCGAAAATCTGCAATTGTGCTCCGATTTCGATGATTGATATCTCTGTCAATAGGTGTTGAGACCTGTAATTGTTATGCCAACGGGTATTTAGATCACTCGAATATTTCTACACATTTTGTGGAAAATTTAATTTTATTGAAAATCAACTGAACTATAGCCCACAAATTCAGAGCTTTAAAAATCGAAAATCTGCAATTGTGCTCCGATTTCGATGATTGATACCTCTATCAATAGGTGTTGAGACCTGTAATTGTTATGCCAACGGGTATTTAGATCGCTCGAATATTTCTACACATTTTGTGGAAAATTTAATTTTATTGAAAATCAACTGAACTATAGCCCACAAATTCAGAGCTTTAAAAATCGAAAATCTGCAATTGTGCTCCGATTTCGATGATTGATACCTCTATCAATAGGTGTTGAGACCTGTAATTGTTATGCCAACGGGTATTTAGATCGCTCGAATATTTCTACACATTTTGTGGAAAATTTAATTTTATTGAAAATCAACTGAACTATAGCCCACAAATTCAGAGCTTTAAAAATCGAAAATCTGCAATTGTGCTCCGATTTCGATGATTGATACCTCTATCAATAGGTGTTGAGACCTGTAATTGTTATGCCAACGGGTATTTAGATCGCTCGAATATTTCTACACATTTTGTGGAAAATTTAATTTTATTGAAAATCAACTGAACTATAGCCCACAAATTCAGAGCTTTAAAAATCGAAAATCTGCAATTGTGCTCCGATTTCGATGATTGATACCTCTATCAATAGGTGTTGAGACCTGTAATTGTTATGCCAACGGGTATTTAGATCGCTCGAATATTTCTACACATTTTGTGGAAAATTTAATTTTATTGAAAATCAACTGAACTATAGCCCACAAATTCAGAGCTTTAAAAATCGAAAATCTGCAATTGTGCTCCGATTTCGATGATTGATACCTCTATCAATAGGTGTTGAGACCTGTAATTGTTATGCCAACGGGTATTTAGATCGCTCGAATATTTCTACACATTTTGTGGAAATTTAATTTTATTGAAAATCAACTGAACTATAGCCCACAAATTCCGAGCTTTAAAAATCGAAAATCTGCAATTGTGCTCCGATTTCGATAATTGATACCTCTGTCAATAGGTGTTGAGACCTGTAATTGTTATGCCAATGGGTATTTAGATCGCTCGAATATTTCTACACATTTTGTGGAAAATTTAATTTTATTGAAAATCAACTGAACTATAGCCCACAAATTCAGAGCTTTAAAAATCGAAAATCTGCAATTGTGCTCCGATTTCGATAATTGATACCTCTATCAATAGGTGTTGAGACCTGTAATTGTTATGCCAACGGGTATTTAGATCGCTCGAATATTTCTACACATTTTGTGGAAAATTTAATTTTATTGAAAATCAACTGAACTATAGCCCACAAATTCCGAGCTTTAAAAATCGAAAATCTGCAATTGTGCTCCGATTTCGATAATTGATACCTCTATCAATAGGTGTTGAGACCTGTAATTGTTATGCCAACGGGTATTTAGATCGCTCGAATATTTCTACACATTTTGTGGAAAATTTAATTTTATTGAAAATCAACTGAACTATAGCCCACAAATTCAGAGCTTTAAAAATCGAAAATCTGCAATTGTGCTCCGATTTCGATGATTGATATCTCTATCAATAGGTGTTGAGACCTGTAATTGTTATGCCAACGGGTATTTAGATCGCTCGAATATTTCTACACATTTTGTGGAAAATTTAATTTTATTGAAAATCAACTGAACTATATCCCACAAATTCAGAGCTTTAAAAATCGAAAATCTTCAATTGTGCTCCGATTTCGATGATTGTTACCTCTATCAATAGGTGTTGAGACCTGTAATTGTTATGCCAACGGGTATTTAGATCGCTCGAATATTTCTACACATTTTGTGGAAAATTTAATTTTATTGAAAATCAACTGAACTATAGCCCACAAATTCAGAGCTTTAAAAATCGAAAATCTGCAATTGTGCTCCGATTTCGATGATTGATACCTCTATCAATAGGTGTTGAGACCTGTAATTGTTATGCCAACGGGTATTTAGATCGCTCGAATATTTCTACACATTTTGTGGAAAATTTAATTTTATTGAAAATCAACTGAACTATAGCCCACAAATTCCGAGCTTTAAAAATCGAAAATCTGCAATTGTGCTCCGATTTCGATAATTGATACCTCTATCAATAGGTGTTGAGACCTGTAATTGTTATGCCAACGGGTATTTAGATCGCTCGAATATTTCTACACATTTTGTGGAAAATTTAATTTTATTGAAAATCAACTGAACTATAGCCCACAAATTCAGAGCTTTAAAAATCGAAAATCTGCAATTGTGCTCCGATTTCGATGATTGATATCTCTATCAATAGGTGTTGAGACCTGTAATTGTTATGCCAACGGGTATTTAGATCGCTCGAATATTTCTACACATTTTGTGGAAAATTTAATTTTATTGAAAATCAACTGAACTATATCCCACAAATTCAGAGCTTTAAAAATCGAAAATCTGCAATTGTGCTCCGATTTCGATGATTGTTACCTCTATCAATAGGTGTTGAGACCTGTAATTGTTATGCCAACGGGTATTTAGATCGCTCGAATATTTCTACACATTTTGTGGAAAATTTAATTTTATTGAAAATCAACTGAACTATAGCCCACAAATTCAGAGCTTTAAAAATCGAAAATCTGCAATTGTGCTCCGATTTCGATGATTGATACCTCTATCAATAGGTGTTGAGACCTGTAATTGTTATGCCAACGGGTATTTAGATCGCTCGAATATTTCTACACATTTTGTGGAAAATTTAATTTTATTGAAAATCAACTGAACTATAGCCCACAAATTCAGAGCTTTAAAAATCGAAAATCTGCAATTGTGCTCCGATTTCGATGATTGTTACCTCTATCAATAGGTGTTGAGACCTGTAATTGTTATGCCAACGGGTATTTAGATCGCTCGAATATTTCTACACATTTTGTGGAAAATTTAATTTTATTGAAAATCAACTGAACTATAGCCCACAAATTCAGAGCTTTAAAAATCGAAAATCTGCAATTGTGCTCCGATTTCGATGATTGATACCTCTATCAATAGGTGTTGAGACCTGTAATTGTTATGCCAACGGGTATTTAGATCGCTCGAATATTTCTACACATTTTGTGGAAAATTTAATTTTATTGAAAATCAACTGAACTATATCCCACAAATTCAGAGCTTTAAAAATCGAAAATCTGCAATTGTGCTCCGATTTGGATGATTGATACCTCTATCAATAGGTGTTGAGACCTGTAATTGTTATGCCAACGGGTATTTAGATCGCTCGAATATTTTTACACATTTTGTGGAAAATTTAATTTTATTGAAAATCAACTGAACTATAGCCCACAAATTCCGAGCTTTAAAAATCGAAAATCTGCAATTGTGCTCCGATTTGGATGATTGATACCTCTATCAATAGGTGTTGAGACCTGTAATTGTTATGCCAACGGGTATTTAGATCGCTCGAATATTTCTACACATTTTGTGGAAAATTTAATTTTATTGAAAATCAACTGAACTATAGCCCACAAATTCAGAGCTTTAAAAATCGAAAATCTGCAATTGTGCTCCGATTTCGATGATTGATACCTCTATCAATAGGTGTTGAGACCTGTAATTGTTATGCCAACGGGTATTTAGATCGCTCGAATATTTCTACACATTTTGTGGAAAATTTAATTTTATTGAAAATCAACTGAACTATAGCCCACAAATTCAGAGCTTTAAAAATCGAAAATCTGCAATTGTGCTCCGATTTCGATAATTGATACCCCTATCAATAGGTGTTGAGACCTGTAATTGTTATGCCAACGGGTATTTAGATCGCTCGAATATTTCTACACATTTTGTGGAAAATTTAATTTTATTGAAAATCAACTGAACTATAGCCCACAAATTCAGAGCTTTAAAAATCGAAAATCTGCAATTGTGCTCCGATTTCGATGATTGATACCTCTATCAATAGGTGTTGAGACCTGTAATTGTTATGCCAACGGGTATCTAGATCGCTCGAATATTTCTACACATTTTGTGGAAAATTTAATTTTATTGAAAATCAACTGAACTATAGCCCACAAATTCAGAGCTTTAAAAATCGAAAATCTGCAATTGTGCTCCGATTTCGATGATTGTTACCTCTATCAATAGGTGTTGAGACCTGTAATTGTTATGCCAACGGGTATTTAGATCGCTCGAATATTTCTACATATTTTGTGGAAAATTTAATTTTATTGAAAATTAACTGAACTATAGCCCACAAATTCAGAGCTTTAAAAATCGAAAATCTGCAATTGTGCTCCGATTTCGATGATTGATATCTCTGTCAATAGGTGTTGAGACCTGTAATTGTTATGCCAACGGGTATTTAGATCGCTCGAATATTTCTACACATTTTGTGGAAAATTTAATTTTATTGAAAATCAACTGAACTATAGCCCACAAATTCAGAGCTTTAAAAATCGAAAATCTGCAATTGTGCTCCGATTTCGATGATTGATATCTCTGTCAATAGGTGTTGAGACCTGTAATTGTTATGCCAACGGGTATTTAGATCGCTCGAATATTTCTACACATTTTGTGGAAAATTTAATTTTATTGAAAATCAACTGAACTATAGCCCACAAATTCAGAGCTTTAAAAATCGAAAATCTGCAATTGTGCTCCGATTTCGATGATTGATACCTCTATCAATAGGTGTTGAGACCTGTAATTGTTATGCCAACGGGTATTTAGATCGCTCGAATATTTCTACACATTTTGTGGAAAATTTAATTTTATTGAAAATCAACTGAACTATAGCCCACAAATTCAGAGCTTTAAAAATCGAAAATCTGCAATTGTGCTCCGATTTCGATGATTGTTACCTCTATCAATAGGTATTGAGACCTGTAATTGTTATGCCAACGGGTATTTAGATCGCTCGAATATTTCTACACATTTTGTGGAAAATTTAATTTTATTGAAAATCAACTGAACTATAGCCCACAAATTCAGAGCTTTAAAAATCGAAAATCTGCAATTGTGCTCCGATTTCGATGATTGATACCTCTATCAATAGGTGTTGAGACCTGTAATTGTTATGCCAACGGGTATTTAGATCGCTCGAATATTTCTACACATTTTGTGGAAAATTTAATTTTATTGAAAATCAACTGAACTATAGCCCACAAATTCAGAGCTTTAAAAATCGAAAATCTGCAATTGTGCTCCGATTTCGATGATTGATACCTCTATCAATAGGTGTTGAGACCTGTAATTGTTATGCCAACGGGTATTTAGATCGCTCGAATATTTCTACACATTTTGTGGAAAATTTAATTTTATTGAAAATCAACTGAACTATAGCCCACAAATTCAGAGCTTTAAAAATCGAAAATCTGCAATTGTGCTCCGATTTCGATGATTGTTACCTCTATCAATAGGTATTGAGACCTGTAATTGTTATGCCAACGGGTATTTAGATCGCTCGAATATTTCTACACATTTTGTGGAAAATTTAATTTTATTGAAAATCAACTGAACTATAGCCCACAAATTCAGAGCTTTAAAAATCGAAAATCTGCAATTGTGCTCCGATTTCGATGATTGATACCTCTATCAATAGGTGTTGAGACCTGTAATTGTTATGCCAACGGGTATTTAGATCGCTCGAATATTTCTACACATTTTGTGGAAAATTTAATTTTATTGAAAATCAACTGAACTATAGCCCACAAATTCAGAGCTTTAAAAATCGAAAATCTGCAATTGTGCTCCGATTTCGATGATTGTTACCTCTATCAATAGGTGTTGAGACCTGTAATTGTTATGCCAACGGGTATTTAGATCGCTCGAATATTTCTACACATTTTGTGGAAAATTTAATTTTATTGAAAATCAACTGAACTATAGCCCACAAATTCAGAGCTTTAAAAATCGAAAATCTGCAATTGTGCTCCGATTTCGATGATTGTTACCTCTATCAATAGGTGTTGAGACCTGTAATTGTTATGCCAACGGGTATTTAGATCGCTCGAATATTTCTACACATTTTGTGGAAAATTTAATTTTATTGAAAATCAACTGAACTATAGCCCACAAATTCAGAGTTTTAAAAATCGAAAATCTGCAATTGTGCTCCGATTTCGATGATTGATACCTCTATCAATAGGTGTTGAGACCTGTAATTGTTATGCCAACGGGTATTTAGATCGCTCGAATATTTTTACACATTTTGTGGAAAATTTAATTTTATTGAAAATCAACTGAACTATAGCCCACAAATTCAGAGCTTTAAAAATCGAAAATCTGCAATTGTGCTCCGATTTCGATGATTGATATCTCTGTCAATAGGTGTTGAGACCTGTAATTGTTATGCCAACAATGATTTAGATCGCTCGAATATTTCTACACATTTTGTGGAAAATTTAATTTTATTGAAAATCAACTGAACTATAGCCCACAAATTCCGAGCTTTAAAAATCGAAAATCTGCAATTGTGCTCCGATTTCGATAATTGATACCTCTATCAATAGGTGTTGAGACCTGTAATTGTTATGCCAACGGGTATTTAGATCGCTCGAATATTTTTACACATTTTGTGGAAAATTTAATTTTATTGAAAATCAACTGAACTATAGCCCACAAATTCAAAGCTTTAAAAATCGAAAATCTGCAATTGTGCTCCGATTTCGATAATTGATACCTCTATCAATAGGTGTTGAGACCTGTAATTGTTATGCCAACGGGTATTTAGATCGCTCGAATATTTCTACACATTTTGTGGAAAATTTAATTTTATTGAAAATCAACTGAACTATAGCCCACAAATTCAGAGCTTTAAAAATCGAAAATCTGCAATTGTGCTCCGATTTCGATGATTGATACCTCTATCAATAGGTGTTGAGACCTGTAATTGTTATGCCAACGGGTATTTAGATCGCTCGAATATTTCTACACATTTTGTGGAAAATTTAATTTTATTGAAAATCAACTGAACTATAGCCCACAAATTCAGAGCTTTAAAAATCGAAAATCTGCAATTGTGCTCCGATTTCGATAATTGATACCTCTATCAATAGGTGTTGAGACCTGTAATTGTTATGCCAACGGGTATTTAGATCGCTCGAATATTTCTACACATTTTGTGGAAAATTTAATTTTATTGAAAATCAACTGAACTATAGCCCACAAATTCAGAGCTTTAAAAATCGAAAATCTGCAATTGTGCTCCGATTTCGATAATTGATACCTCTATCAATAGGTGTTGAGACCTGTAATTGTGATGCCAACGAGTATTTAGATCGCTCCAATATTTCTACACATTTTGTGAAAAATTTAATTTTATTGAAAATCAACTGAACTATAGCCCACAAATTCAGAGCGTTAAAAATCGAAAATCTGCAATTGTGCTCCGATTTCGATAATTGATACCTCTATCAATAGGTGTTGAGACCTGTAATTGTGATGCCAACGAGTATTTAGATCGCTCCAATATTTCTACACATTTTGTGGAAAATTTAATTTTATTGAAAATCAACTGAACTATAGCCCACAAGTTCAGAGCTTTAAAAATCGAAAATCTGCAATTGTGCTCCGATTTCGATAATTGATACCTCTATCAATAGGTGTTGAGACCTGTAATTGTGATGCCAACGAGTATTTAGATCGCTCCAATATTTCTACACATTTTGTGGAAAATTTAATTTTATTGAAAATCAACTGAACTATAGCCCACAAATTCAGAGCTTTACAAATCGAAAATCTGCAATTGTGCTCCGATTTCGATGATTGATACCTCCATCAATAGGTGTTGAGACCTGTAATTGTGATGCCAACGAGTATTTAGATCGCTCGAATATTTCTACACATTTTGTGGAAAATTTAATTTTATTGAAAATCAACTGAACTATAGCCCACAAATTCCGAGCTTTACAAATCGAAAATCTGCAATTGTGCTCCGATTTCGATGATTGATACCTCTATCAATAGGTGTTGAGACCTGTAATTGTTATGCCAACGGGTATTTAGATCGCTCGAATATTTCTACACATTTTGTGGAAAATTTAATTTTATTGAAAATCAACTGAACTATAGCCCACAAATTCAGAGCTTTAAAAATCGAAAATCTGCAATTGTGCTCCGATTTCGATGATTGATACCTCTATCAATAGGTGTTGAGACCTGTAATTGTTATGCCAACGGGTATTTAGATCGCTCGAATATTTCTACACATTTTATGGATAATTTAATTTTATTGAAAATCAACTGAACTATAGCCCACAAATTCAGAGCTTTAAAAATCGAAAATCTGCAATTGTGCTCCGATTTCGATAATTGATACCTCTATCAATAGGTGTTGAGACCTGTAATTGTTATGCCAACGGGTATTTAGATCGCTCGAATATTTCTACACATTTTGTGGAAAATTTAATTTTATTGAAAATCAACTGAACTATAGCCCACAAATTCCGAGCTTTAAAAATCGAAAATCTGCAATTGTGCTCCGATTTCGATAATTGATACCTCTATCAATAGGTGTTGAGACCTGTAATTGTTATGCCAACGGGTATTTAGATCGCTCGAATATTTCTACACATTTTGTGGAAAATTTAATTTTATTGAAAATCAACTGAACTATAGCCCACAAATTCCGAGCTTTAAAAATCGAAAATCTGCAATTGTGCTCCGATTTCGATAATTGATACCTCTATCAATAGGTGTTGAGACCTGTAATTGTTATGCCAACGGGTATTTAGATCGCTCGAATATTTCTACACATTTTGTGGAAAATTTAATTTTATTGAAAATCAACTGAACTATAGCCCACAAATTCAGAGCTTTAAAAATCGAAAATCTGCAATTGTGCTCCGATTTCGATGATTGATACCTCTATCAATAGGTGTTGAGACCTGTAATTGTTATGCCAACGGGTATTTAGATCGCTCGAATATTTCTACACATTTTGTGGAAAATTTAATTTTATTGAAAATCAACTGAACTATAGCCCACAAATTCAGAGCTTTAAAAATCGAAAATCTGCAATTGTGCTCCGATTTCGATAATTGATACCTCTATCAATAGGTGTTGAGACCTGTAATTGTTATGCCAACGGGTATTTAGATCGCTCGAATATTTCTACACATTTTGTGGAAAATTTAATTTTATTGAAAATCAACTGAACTATAGCCCACAAATTCAGAGCTTTAAAAATCGAAAATCTGCAATTGTGCTCCGATTTCGATAATTGATACCTCTATCAATAGGTGTTGAGACCTGTAATTGTGATGCCAACGAGTATTTAGATCGCTCCAATATTTCTACACATTTTGTGGAAAATTTAATTTTATTGAAAATCAACTGAACTATAGCCCACAAATTCAGAGCTTTACAAATCGAAAATCTGCAATTGTGCTCCGATTTCGATGATTGATACCTCCATCAATAGGTGTTGAGACCTGTAATTGTGATGCCAACGAGTATTTAGATCGCTCGAATATTTCTACACATTTTGTGGAAAATTTAATTTTATTGAAAATCAACTGAACTATAGCCCACAAATTCCGAGCTTTACAAATCGAAAATCTGCAATTGTGCTCCGATTTTGATGATTTATACCTCTATCAATAGGTGTTGAGACCTGTAATTGTGATGCCAACGGGTATTTAAATCGCTCGAATATTTCTACACATTTTGTGGAAAATTTAATTTTATTGAAAATCAACTGAACTATAGCCCACAAATTCTGAGCTTTAAAAATGGAAAATCTGCAATTGTGCTCCGATTTCGATAATTGATACCTCTATCAATAGGTGTTGAGACCTGTAATTGTTATGCCAACGGGTATTTAGATCGCTCGAATATTTCTACACATTTTGTGGAAAATTTAATTTTATTGAAAATCAACTGAACTACAGCCCACAAATTCAGAGCTTTAAAAATCGAAAATCTGCAATTGTGCTCCGATTTCGATGATTGATACCTCTATCAATAGGTGTTGAGACCTGTAATTGTTATGCCAACGGGTATTTAGATCGCTCGAATATTTCTACACATTTTGTGGAAAATTTAATTTTATTGAAAATCAACTGAACTATAGCCCACAAATTCAGAGCTTTAAAAATCGAAAATCTGCAATTGTGCTCCGATTTCGATAATTGATACCTCTATCAATAGGTGTTGAGACCTGTAATTGTTATGCCAACGGGTATTTAGATCGCTCGAATATTTCTACACATTTTGTGGAAAATTTAATTTTATTGAAAATCAACTGAACTATAGCCCACAAATTCCGAGCTTTAAAAATCGAAAATCTGCAATTGTGCTCCGATTTCGATAATTGATACCTCTATCAATAGGTGTTGAGACCTGTAATTGTTATGCCAACGGGTATTTAGATCGCTCGAATATTTCTACACATTTTGTGGAAAATTTAATTTTATTGAAAATCAACTGAACTATAGCCCACAAATTCCGAGCTTTAAAAATCGAAAATCTGCAATTGTGCTCCGATTTCGATAATTGATACCTCTATCAATAGGTGTTGAGACCTGTAATTGTTATGCCAACGGGTATTTAGATCGCTCGAATATTTCTACACAATCAACTGAACTCAACTGAACTATTGATACCTCTATCAATAGGTGTTGAGACCTGTAATTGTTATGCCAACGGGTATTTAGATCGCTCGAATATTTCTACACATTTTGTGGAAAATTTAATTTTATTGAAAATCAACTGAACTATAGCCCACAAATTCCGAGCTTTAAAAATCGAAAATCTGCAATTGTGCTCCGATTTCGATAATTGATACCTCTATCAATAGGTGTTGAGACCTGTAATTGTTATGCCAACGGGTATTTAGATCGCTCGAATATTTCTACACATTTTGTGGAAAATTTAATTTTATTGAAAATCAACTGAACTATAGCCCACAAATTCCGAGCTTTAAAAATCGAAAATCTGCAATTGTGCTCCGATTTCGATAATTGATACCCCTATCAATAGGTGTTGAGACCTGTAATTGTTATGCCAACGGGTATTTAGATCGCTCGAATATTTCTACACATTTTGTGGAAAATTTAATTTTATTGAAAATCAACTGAACTATAGCCCACAAATTCAGAGCTTTAAAAATCGAAAATCTGCAATTGTGCTCCGATTTCGATAATTGATACCTCTATCAATAGGTGTTGAGACCTGTAATTGTTATGCCAACGGGTATTTAGATCGCTCGAATATTTCTACACATTTTGTGGAAAATTTAATTTTATTGAAAATCAACTGAACTATAGCCCACAAATTCAGAGCTTTAAAAATCGAAAATCTGCAATTGTGCTCCGATTTCGATGATTGATACCTCTATCAATAGGTGTTGAGACCTGTAATTGTTATGCCAACGGGTATTTAGATCGCTCGAATATTTCTACACATTTTGTGGAAAATTTAATTTTATTGAAAATCAACTGAACTATAGCCCACAAATTCAGAGCTTTAAAAATCGAAAATCTGCAATTGTGCTCCGATTTCGATGATTGATACCTCTATCAATAGGTGTTGAGACCTGTAATTGTTATGCCAACGGGTATTTAGATCGCTCGAATATTTCTACACATTTTGTGGAAAATTTAATTTTATTGAAAATCAACTGAACTATAGCCCACAAATTCAGAGCTTTAAAAATCGAAAATCTGCAATTGTGCTCCGATTTCGATAATTGATACCTCTATCAATAGGTGTTGAGACCTGTAATTGTGATGCCAACGAGTATTTAGATCGCTCCAATATTTCTACACATTTTGTGGAAAATTTAATTTTATTGAAAATCAACTGAACTATAGCCCACAAATTCAGAGCTTTACAAATCGAAAATCTGCAATTGTGCTCCGATTTCGATGATTGATACCTCCATCAATAGGTGTTGAGACCTGTAATTGTGATGCCAACGAGTATTTAGATCGCTCGAATATTTCTACACATTTTGTGGAAAATTTAATTTTATTGAAAATCAACTGAACTATAGCCCACAAATTCCGAGCTTTACAAATCGAAAATCTGCAATTGTGCTCCGATTTTGATGATTTATACCTCTATCAATAGGTGTTGAGACCTGTAATTGTGATGCCAACGGGTATTTAAATCGCTCGAATATTTCTACACATTTTGTGGAAAATTTAATTTTATTGAAAATCAACTGAACTATAGCCCACAAATTCTGAGCTTTAAAAATGGAAAATCTGCAATTGTGCTCCGATTTCGATAATTGATACCTCTATCAATAGGTGTTGAGACCTGTAATTGTTATGCCAACGGGTATTTAGATCGCTCGAATATTTCTACACATTTTGTGGAAAATTTAATTTTATTGAAAATCACTGAACTATAGCCCACAAATTCAGAGCTTTAAAAATCGAAAATCTGCAATTGTGCTCCGATTTCGATAATTGATACCTCTATCAATAGGTGTTGAGACCTGTAATTGTTATGCCAACGGGTATTTAGATCGCTCGAATATTTCTACACATTTTGTGGAAAATTTAATTTTATTGAAAATCAACTGAACTATAGCCCACAAATTCAGAGCTTTAAAAATCGAAAATCTGCAATTGTGCTCCGATTTCGATGATTGATACCTCTATCAATAGGTGTTGAGACCTGTAATTGTTATGCCAACGGGTATTTAGATCGCTCGAATATTTCTACACATTTTGTGGAAAATTTAATTTTATTGAAAATCAACTGAACTATAGCCCACAAATTCAGAGCTTTAAAAATCGAAAATCTGCAATTGTGCTCCGATTTCGATAATTGATACCTCTATCAATAGGTGTTGAGACCTGTAATTGTGATGCCAACGAGTATTTAGATCGCTCCAATATTTCTACACATTTTGTGGAAAATTTAATTTTATTGAAAATCAACTGAACTATAGCCCACAAATTCAGAGCTTTACAAATCGAAAATCTGCAATTGTGCTCCGATTTCGATGATTGATACCTCCATCAATAGGTGTTGAGACCTGTAATTGTGATGCCAACGAGTATTTAGATCGCTCCAATATTTCTACACATTTTGTGGAAAATTTAATTTTATTGAAAATCAACTGAACTATAGCCCACAAATTCCGAGCTTTACAAATCGAAAATCTGCAATTGTGCTCCGATTTTGATGATTTATACCTCTATCAATAGGTGTTGAGACCTGTAATTGTGATGCCAACGGGTATTTAGATCGCTCGAATATTTCTACACATTTTGTGGAAAATTTAATTTTATTGAAAATCAACTGAACTATAGCCCACAAATTCTGAGCTTTAAAAATGGAAAATCTGCAATTGTGCTCTTTTTGATTCCTTTAAAACTGCCAAATTCAAAACAAACATTTAGTTATGAGTGCAAAACCAACGAAAAAGCGATATAAATGCATTATTGTGGTTTCGATTCGCCGGATTCAGAATATTGTGTAAAATTATACACCACTTTGGTGTTACAGGTTACAAAATTCACAGTTATGTTCACTGATGGTATGTTCACTGATGGTTATGTTTACTGAAAATACTCGGTTTTTTTTTATGACATCAGCGAACAACCAGTAAAGATTTTATATCACTACATAAGCAAAACAACGTGTGTTTAAATTTGCCGCCGACGCGCTGCGCTTGGTATGATAGAACCTTTACGCCGATAAAAGAAATAATTTTCGGTTGTCAAGAAAACTCCAAAAAACCCAAGTAAAAGTAGAGTTAAAAATACACCGACTCTTTTTATGCGTTCGTTTGTTTGCTAAAAAAAAACTCCGATCTTTTTTACCCCGTGGTCATCAGTGAACACTAGGAGTATTATCAAATTTCACAATATTGGGCCCGATTCAATGAAAAACTTCTATTTGTCTTTTCTTCTATTCTGCTATTATTTATACGAGCTTCTAATACTAGAAGAATAGAAGAAAAGAAAAATAGAAGATTTACATTGAATCGGCCCCATTGTGACAGCATTTATGTGTTCGGGAATATGCCCCTTACATTTTGAAATTTCAAAATAGGTTGATTTCAATAAATAAATACGTAACAAAATAAATAATTCACCAAGCGAAAAATCCGAAAACTATTATACAAAATAAAACTACGACTCACAATTTATTATAATATTTTTTTTTTATTTCATTTTTTTAAATTTATATATTTATAAAAAATATTCATTGACAATTAAAAGTTTGATGAAACACATACCTTGTAATTTATTTTAATTTATTTATTTAATTTAATATTTTTCATGGTTTATATTTTAATTTTTTAATATTATATAATTTAATTTAAATTTTCTTTCATTTTATCATTTATATAATAACTAATAATAATAATAATATTTAGAAATTACAATTATTGTTTATTTAATTAATCTTGTTTTGTTTTTTATTATTATTTTTAAACTTAAATAATTAATAATAATAATAATCGTAATCATGTAATCATAAATTTTAAAAAGACGTTGATTTTATTTTTTTATATTCTTACAAAACACTGCTAAATGCATAAAAACGAACAATAATAATAATATAGATAAAATGTCAATTTAGTAATAAAACAAATCAAATAGACTAAATAATATTATAAACTAAAACGGAAAAGAGAGAAAGAGAGAGAGAAAAAAAGATTAGATAAATAGGTCTGTACCCGAATTTTGGTCAAAAAATCGGAATTGAGAAATGAGGGTTTCTTAAACGGGGATGTAAGGCGTATAATACCTATACAAATTCATTGTGGTGTATTTTTTTTTGTATTACTCGTAGCGTGTCTAAAAAATTATACCACAATATTATACGTCTTGTCCGTTTTTGAAACTCTCATTTTTCAATTCCTATTTTTCAACCAAAATTCGGGTACCTGGTGTAAATAAACCAGCATAATAAAATTAAACGTTTTGGCGAAATAATAATTTCAGTCGAAAATAATAAATAAAAATAGTAACAAATATAACAATAATAATAATTATACAAATTCTTTATTTAAAATTAATTTATATATAAAAAAAAAATAATTGAGCAAAAATGTGCTCAATTTACCAAACATTTATTTTTAGTTATATTGTTTTAAAATTTTCGATTTGACAGTAGTAAATAGTTTAATTTCTCGTTGATGTGTTTATAATAGTTTGTGTACATGATTTTAAAGTATATATGTGTGTAATGTATATTATATAGGAGCGAGATTTAGAATTGAAAAAAAAAACATTTTCAATGAGTTGATTTTAAATAAATAATTTTATATTTAATACTGTGTTATGACTTTATGAGTAAGTGAGGACATCCATTTAGAAAGCCCCTTATTAAAATAGTCGGATGCGCGCCCTCAGAAAACCAAATGTTCAAAACTAGAGTGTCTTTCAACTCATTTAGATTTGTTTTGTGTTTTTTTATTTTTTTATTAAGTAAAACAGGAACTCAACGATCGATTATGTTGTACATACTAGATACGGTATGAAACTAGTACCTCATCTAGCTAATTATTTACATAAAAAAAAAAAATTATAGTGTACACAGTAAATATAGGTAATATATCGTTGATTTAGTGTAGCCTCGATCAAACTATGTATGTATATATTTTGATAAAGTATTGTTAATAATAATATTGTCCGTATGTGATGATGATGCAAAATTGTAGTCGATTTTATTTGAGTGTATATTTGTTATTAGTAGTAGTGTAATAGTTTGTAGTAGTATTTTTAAAAAAAATAGTAATAAAGAGACATGGAATAAATATTTATAGTTTAATTTTATTTATTTAAAATCTAAAACGATTGGTGAGTAATGTCTATGCGCCTGCCTATCACACTATATATGTTATTATGTGCAGCGGCGATTCTGAGTACTTTTTCCGGTTGTATGGTCTGTCTAGAAAATTGGTTCTATTCTCAATAATATGTTTTTTTTCTATATTCGCTTTAAATGGAATGGTATTTAAAAAAAAAATGTTATGCGTTTTGGAATGAATACCATCAATATATTCAGGTTTTTATAAAAGATCTCGCGCCCATCGATCGACCAAAGTTGGAAGCACGTTAAATAAACGTAATAAAAGATCGAAAACTAAAACTATGTAATTATGTAAAATAAACTAAACCACCCGCGTAATGTCGACCCCGTGTAACTACTATTGATTTTATGTTTTTGTTTAAATATCTGATACAGATTAGTACTTTTTTTTTTTATAATAAATAGTTTACCAATTTTCCGTCTTAAGTAAGTCGTGTGTTTTTAATATTCGTCGTTATAAATCATCCGCCATTTTGTTCAGTTTTATTACTTTTTAAATAAAATGAATCTATCTATGTTTTTTCTTTCTTTAAAATCTACTGTTTTTTGTATATTTTTTTCTTTGTTTAATTACAGTTATATATAATTTGATTATTAATTAAATTGATTATATAATTAAATATATTTTTTGTTTTTTTTTTTATTTTTTTTATTTATTAGAATATTCACTTTTTCATTATAAAATAAATATGTAAAATATTTTTTGTGTGTTGGAGAAATATTTTTGTTTAAAATAATAATAATATTAATTAATAAAAATAAAATTGAAAAAGAGCAATAAAAATAGTTAATAATAATAAATGTTTGAAATTAATTTATAATAATAATAATAATTTGATGATGAAAAATTAATAAAAATAAAATTTTAATTATTTATCAGTAAGCCTGTGCTTCTTTATAATCACTTTGATCTAGTGTAAAGAAATCTTCTAATTTCCATTGCAGTGTTTCGAATGTCGGCCGACGCATTGGATCCTTGTGCCAACATTCTAACATTATTTCGTACAAAGCAGGTGTTGCATTCGGCGGGCTGGGCATACGATATCCATGATCAACTTGATTTAGTACTTCAGCATTTGTCATGCCTATGGTGTATGTGAGAAAGAGAAAAAAATTATTAAAAATAAGTTTTGTTTCATATTTGCACAAACGCGCATTTTTTTTTTTTTTTTTAATTTACAGAACCGTTAGTCGACAATTTGAAAAATTTGCTAAAAGTAAAAAGTACCTTTTCCAAATTGTCCTTGTTGCAGAGTACGAGAATTCGACTACATCCGGAGGTACTAACTATTGCCACTGTCCTGTTTAGTGCGACGACCACATAAAACGTAGCGTTGAAAACACGTTCAAAACATGTCGAAATATTTTTTTGTTTAATATAAATAAGATTGATTCGTTGAGAAGTTGTTTAGCTGTACGTTGTCCGCGTTTTGTGAAAATATTATTTATAGTGATTAAAATTCAGTCACTTTACTTATAGTACATATAATTGCAACTTTTAACTTTTGTGAAAAAGTACTGTTTTAAAGTTAATACGCTTGATTCATTTATGCAACTAAATGTGTGGCGCTAGTAGTGTGATAAGGCATTCAAATGTCAAACGAAAAAATTCAATATAAACTGGGGCCAAGTGGAATGTGCAATATTTGTAATTGAATTCGTCTTTTAAAATTTAGAATGGATAATCCAAATCACGAATTAAACTTTATGAATAAAAAAAAAATATTTGGTTCAGGTTAAATAAGTGAAAAGAAAAAATTTGAACAGGACATTTCATTAACTTTCAACCGTTCAGTTGATTAAGTGTGATGGCCTCTCATCCGCATGGCCTAAATTCGCTGATAAATAATAATGAATTCTTCCAAGTGTTTTGCTGAAGTTTGAGTTTAGTTATGAAGCTGACATTCGAAACTTAAATATCACTGTCTAATGTTTACACATCCAGATTTATTAAAATTATTAATTATTCGAATTTAATTCAGGTGGGCCTATATATTTCGTTAAGCTTTAAAAATTGTATGTTGATGGAAATTCTTCATTGGTTGAGACCAAAGCAAAGGATCAGACCATGGATAACGTCTGGCCTTTTCAGACAAATTAGGTTAAAAAGTAAACTTTCAAAAACTTAACTAATAACCTAAATGATCCGGACTTCAATAACCGTATTAAGGCACTAAATGAAGCCCTTAAACTGGAAATATTTTTTACCAAAGCTGGTTATTTTAATGGGAGAGAGACAAAATCTCGAGAATCATAATCCAGAGGGTACAAAATGAAGGCTATTATGAGTTTTTTTCGATAACGCATTTTTCGATACTATCGCCAAGGGAAATTTTTGTTTAATGTCACTTGTCAGTGGCCTTTTTTGGGATCACTAAATTTCCCTGAAAAAATCCAGAAATTCTAAAATGCAGAATAATTGAAAAGTTAAAATCCAGAAAAAAAAATCTCGAAATTTCCAGATAAGCAATCCAGAAAAAATATTTTGTTTGAAATAAATTAACAAATTAAATTTTATAGGCATTTTAAGACCTTTGTCATCACTTAAAACTTTTGTGGTACATCTATCAGTAGAAGCGATACGAGCGATGCAATTCATTTGAGCTGTGTCTGTATGGTTCACGAAGCATTAACCAATTACATATCAGTAACTCGCTCCAACATATTCGTCGATACCATACTAACCCAGCGAATTAAGCCAACCACAATATAACTTGAAACATTTGTGGTAGAAATATCAGTAGAAGCGATGCGATCGATACAATTCGTTCGGTTTGTGTCTGAAAGGTTGACAAAGCGATTTCCATTATCACAAATTTTAAGAACTGTTTTAAAAAAACTCAAATTTTATAGACATTTTTGCTGTTTTTTTTTTATAAGTCTCGATAGATCGATCTATTCAGATATTTGCAAAAAAATGGGAAATTGTAGCTACTTCTATCATCCTCTTAAAAATACTAGATTACTAGCACTCGCAGCACTAAGAATTGTGTTTGTCCACGACTAACGTATAATATGCTCATTATACGTTTGTTCAACGTCATACTTATAATGATATCCACTATTCACTGCTAGCTTATCTAGTAGTCTCTTCTTTCATTATTCAATACTGGAAGTAAATTACATATTTGATTTTTGAAATTTTATCTAATATTCTCTTGCCATTTTCATTATTATTAAACTGTGACGTCAAAATGTCGACAAAAAGTATTTGAAGAGTATTTAAAAGATTTGATTATAAAACAATGATATTTGTCGGTCGTGGACAAAGTATCGTATTCTAGTCGCATATAATGGCTGTTATTCACTCAGATGATTTACGAGTCTTACGACACTTGCCTATCGGCTCGTGTCGGCAAACTTCAGCTTCGTGAATAACAGCTATCATTATATGCTCGTTGAATAATATACTATTATTTTAAGCGTATTCGATTGGACTGAAGAGTACAACTCTTCACTTCAATTAATTGAGTTACTCTTCACTTAATTGAGTTACTGAAGAGAAGAGACTGTTCGGTTAGTATCTTCACTTCAGATAAATGTCAAAATAAAAATAAAACTTATCTTTTTTTTTAAATAAGCGATCCTTTTTTGTAGACTCTAATATTCTTACGATGGATGTGTTAAATTTAATTCGTTGAATCTTCTTGGAACTAACTGTTACTTGGAACTAACTGTGACACCATATCAGACTGCAGTTTTAAAAATATATACTTTGTTCTAGTGGACTCGAAATTATCACACGGCTTACACGGTGAAATTTACTTCACCAAAATTCATCCACTTTATCCACTATTGCGCAGAAGCATATTGCTAGAATTATTCTTAATTCCAGAGGGTTTCTGCTTCACGTCCTCTATTTCAGGCCCAGGAAATATTTCCATTTAGACATCTATTTGCGTTCAAAGTTAACAGTTAACTTCCATGCTTTTTCTTTAAGAAAGTGAACCTGTCAAACGTCAGCCCTAGATACAATTTTTGGACGTATTCTACAACATACATATTTTGAAGTGACATTTAATTTTTTGTATGATTTTAAAGCTGCTTTAACCTTAAAACGAAATTCGATGAAAAAAAATTAATTCGGCAATATCTTGACTAAACGAAAAATTTCTTTGAAGAAGTCCGTGACTATTTAAATGACGGCTGAAACTTAAACTAAAACGACTCTTTTTAAGATTCTGGGCTATATCAATAACGAATATTACCGAGAAGTCCACAAAATGCATAATTCGGCCAAAAAATTGAACTCAATATTCAATGCGATTTTAGCGAATTCTGACCTCAGTCCTTCAGGATGTTAAGTTTCAGAAAGAATAAGAGAAACTTCATGAAAATCTTCTGGAATATGATGAAATAAGCTTATTAGGGTTTAAATAGTTTCCAATGGTCTTTCGAATCAAAACAATAGAAAGAACATGTCAATAAGTTCATATGTTCAGATCAATCGTTATCGTTGGACCAGTTAAGGCATTAAAACAAAGCCATTCCGAACTATCAAAAAGTTTTTGAAGGTAAATCAACAATCAAAAGTTTGGTCCAGAAATCACATACGAGTAAATCGTTATCGTTGATTTAAATAGAACGAAAAATCCAAGACAATATTGTTCTTTGGATAATCACTGAATTTGGAGAGTGCTTTATCGTCAATTTATAAATTTGCCAGAAAATCAGGAATTAACAGCTAACATACCAATTACGTTAAAAACCTGATTACAATTCCAAATTCTCTCTTTTCTCGACGTTTTGTGACAAATTTTCTAATTTATTTAGGACTCTACTTCATTTTCACAAAATTTAAAAAAATACCGAATTTTACAAAATTTTTAAATATTTTGCATGGGATTAATACTTCCAAAATTGGAATTTGTACTTTATAGAAATTTAACTGTTAGCAGACACATTCTTTTAGTAATTACAGGCTTGAAAATATACCTGAAATTGCCTAATGGCTGTATGACACTGGCTAGTTTCTCGCATTGTTTAAGTGATTAAAAATAAAACTAGAGCAGGCCAAATAATGCATATATAAAATATTCATAAGAGTGAGTGAATACAATATAGGCAAAAAATAAAAATAAATTCATGAAAAATTGATCTAAAATTTCATTGCCCACTTTTGTAGCAATTTAAATGGAGCAATTCTAGCAAAAAATAATTCAATTTTAATTATTTTTTTTGACATAGACAGCTTGTTTTTGACATTTCGTCATATTTTTAAAATAAATATTTTAGTGTGGTGTTTCTGTTTATCATATTTCGTCATATTCTTAAAATAAATATTTTAGTGTGGTGTTTATCATATGTCGGACGCGGACCTATTAGAAATTTTAGTAGCAACTAACGTTCATATGCTACGAACAGCTGCTTATTTAAATATAAGGAAAGCCGAAAAAAAAGAAATTGAAAAAATATTCTTCGAAATAGCTGTTACATCGAGAAAGTGAAGGATTCAGCCATAAATTGTTAAAAGAAATAGAAGACGAAGATGTACCCCTATACAGGAAGGTTCTGAGGATGATTATTTTAAACGAATAGAAACAAGAGTTAAACTGAGATTTTTATTGATTCATTTTGATATAAAAATCATTAAAATATAAATTATAAATATATGTATATTGAATTAAAAAATTACATTAATTATTTCTGTTTTGTTTTTCGTCATTTCTTTTATCTTGAATCGTATTTGTTTCATGTGGCATTTATTTTATTTTTGGCGAGTGTTCGGAGATCGTTGTCGAAATTTGCTATTTCTTGGCCAATATAATTTGAAAAAGCTTGTTGACTGTTTTTTAAAATGTCAAAATAAGTACATATAGTGTTGTCTCACTATATTTAGATTCGTTCTCTTTTTCGCTTTTTTGTTTTTACAGCAATTTATAGCACTTGAAAACTAGCCAGTGTCATACAGCCATAACATACAAATTTAGTTGCTGTTCACTTCAATTACAATATTGAGCTACTGAATTATCTGGATTAAAATTTTGTTCACGGTATATTTTGCGCAAATTTTCTTACGCAACTTTATTTAGGCCCTGCTTTGTGTTTACTTGCTAAATTGCGGTCATTCTTAAAATCAACCACACACAAATATCGTAAGACGAATATTTTATGTAAGACGTTTCGATCTTCTTACGTAAACATCTTCAAAATGATTTTCTTTGATATAGGTAAGTATATTTTTGATTTAACCGAATAAACTGTTAAGCATGACAAAGTTTCTGTAATCTTAATAGAAGTTAATAAATTTAAAACTCAACACTCGTCAAAAATGTTGACTTATAATGGTTAATAATTGCGGTAGGCAGAATTAAAAACAACATCTTGCATATTTTAAGCAACTTTTTAATTGAATACAGGCCAACTATTTCAAGACGTTTTATATATCTTTTTTCCATAATCAATATGTCACTCTACACCTGCAAAACTAATCATCAACGGTGCAAAAACTATTGTCAATAACGGTTCTGATCATTTTATATAAATAAATTTTAATTTAAAATCGTACATACCTGGATATGGTATTCTGCCATATGTTACTAATTCAGTTAATAATATACCAAAACTCCATACATCGGATTTAATTGAGAATTTACTATAATTTGCGGCTTCGGGTGCTGTCCATTTAATTGGGAAACGTGCACCAACACGTGCTTCATATTCATCTTCTTTGATTAATCTGCGTTGATGCATTTAAGAAGAATAAAAATATTTATTTAGTACATACATACTTGCATATGTGTTATATATGATGTGTATCAATATCTTACCTAGCTAAACCAAAATCAGCAATTTTACATATATTATTATCACTAACTAGTACATTACGTGCGGCTAAATCACGATGTATATAATTCTGTGATTCTAAATAAGCCATACCGGCAGCAATTTGTGCAGCCATATCAATAAGCGTTGGTAATTTTAAATTCCGTCCTTTCCCCTGTAGATATTCCAATAGTGAACCATGCTTCATAAGCTCAGTGATAATATAGATGGGCTCCTCAATTGTGCATACAGCATATAATTGAATTAATTTTACATGACGTAATTTTTTCATTATTTGTGCTTCAGCTAAAAAGTCTTTTGGATCCATTGTACCTGGAAATTGAAACGAAACATAAATTTAGTCGTAATCATTTATTTTTGCAGTACAAATAGCATGTTTTTGCGATTATACAATCGCGGTAATTTAATTACTTCATTGTTTCGACAAGCGCTCCAAAAAAGAAACACAAAAAAATACAAGAAATTATAAAAACAATACAACAAAAAAATTTTTTTTTGAAGGTTACCACACTATTTGGACGTAATTCGCGCGATTGAATCATAATAATTAGGGTAGTTTGATAATCGCGATTATGTGTAACATGAATCACGCGCATGGGGGAAAAATGGACACAATAATGAAGTTGCGCATACATATCCAGACTTTCATCTAAACACCATAAGGTATTTTTAATTAAAAAAAAAAATCATTCATACTCGTACTCGTACCTAATTCAGATCGGAAACAACAACCATATTAAATTAAATTAACAATTTGCAAAATAAAAAAAAAACAAACCGCGTAAATGTGCTGGAAAACGTGAAAATAATCATTTTAATTAATCGCGTAATCCAAGATGTGCGCTATAAGTACACGATTTAAATAAAAAAAAAAATGTTTAATACGCGCCAAAACGTTCCGGATTATACAATTGTCTTATGAATTTTCCAAAAACAATGACTTTTTAGCACATGCCTATCTCTATGCACATTAATCGCGATTTCTGAATCTTAATTATAATTATGTTGTCGCGAATTCGTTCAAAACCCGTTTTATTTCGATTTGAATTAATTGGTCGGCAACTTTTTAGTTTTATTTTCGTCTATACTATGAAACGAGTTTGCCGATTTGTTGTTTAAATAATCATGATGTTAGCAACCAATCCTATAAATAGATAGATGTTATAGCAACAAATTGTTGTTGTTGCATTGTAACTGTATATTCAAACATATGATTTTTGTTTTGTTTTTATCAAATTATGTTTCAAAAGCGCTTGGCCATTTAACAAAAGGGTCAAGATAAAATAATTAAGAGATTTTATGGTTTTTCTTCTATTATTATTATTTCTAATCCATCGTTCAAATTGAAGCACTGAAAACAATAAAAAAAATTTCATGGAAGCCAATTTAAAACCTATAAGAAAGAAGGAGGAAAATCCCTACTTGAAGGAGGTAAAATTTGAACTTTTTGTTTTATTTAATTTTTCCTAACACTATTAATATAATCCATTTTTTCTAATTTCGTTATAAAAAACAACACTTTTCAAAATCATAGTACGTTATGTGAAATGACACAACGAACAATATTTCACAACTGGTGACGAAATGTTAATTTTAACACCAGTTTTTACCTACTTAACAATTTATTGTTTTTTATCATATTGAGAAAAAAATCTTATATGAAACATATTAGGAAATGCAGTTTTGTATAACTGAAGAGAAAAAGTTGATTAAGTGCACGTTTTATTTTGGTGAATTCGTTGTAAAAGTTAGAAAAGAAGGAATCTGATATTAATTTAACTATTTAGTTAGTTCAAACGCCCAACGAACTATTTATCTGTGCATCGTTTATAGTTAAAACCAGGATTAAATACTGTGTCTTGAATTTATTGAACTTTAATTTTATTGCCATTCATTTTCTAAATAGTTTTGAGAGAAAAATGTCAAACTATAATTAAAACTGGAAACCTCAGCTAAAACAAACCATAACGATAAAGTCAGTATAAAATCAAATATTACTCAATCATCGCACATGCACATAAAATTTGCATACTAAATATTATTCATAACTGCGATTGTTTTTTTATTTTTCTTGAAATCGCGATTAAATTATCATAAAACGCGATGTAATTGTTTACTGCTGCACACATAAATATCCTTGATTTAAAATTTTGACTGATTGATCGTAACCTATGTATATAGGTTGCATAGAAATCCCAAATGGTAAAACTAAACTATAAATGTTAGGTGAATGTGCGCAGTGCAGTTTAAGTAAACGGCATTGGATCATAAAACAATTATCTTTAAATCAAAAGCGAAAGGTTTAAGTGAAAGATGATCAACAAATTTACGTTTCTACACAAATCACTTCCTTCACATTTGCTAAATACTGTGCTAATTTCAAATCAAACAAAAAAAAAAACATAAATCATTCCTAATTAGTTCCATGTTTGGCAATGGCTTAAAATCGCGACGAGAGGTAATTCAACTTCAAAAAGGTGTGAAGTTTTTTCATTACAACAAAAATTTTGTTTTTTGCTACATTTAGGAAACAAGAGGTGTGAAATTAGAAACTTTCTATAATCAGCTTTAAGTCTTGGTTATACAGATATTCTGTATGAAAATTCAATATTATTCAATCTTTACTGTAACAGAATGACGGTTTTCCAAAGTAGAGCAAAATTCCACCTTTGTTCAAAAACTGGTTTGAATATAAGTAATAAAATTTCCCAGATTTGTATATATACCTGATTTCAATGTCTTAATAGCAACAGGTGTAGTATTATTCCATGATCCCTCCCAAACATCACCAAATTGTCCGGAACCTAATTTACGAACGAATTTTAGTGAACTTCTATCAATTTCCCATTGATCTCTTGTACGATGTGACAATCCTTCGGTAACAGGTTTTTCAATCTGTGGAATAAACAAAAAAAAAATGATTAGCCAACTGCACCCATATTTAATTAATCTGCAAACATCTACCTGAACACAAGGTTTACATAAATTCACGCACAAACCATCCGAATCCTTTGAGTAATGTTCAACCAATTCTTGTAGTGTACGGAATGTTGTACGCCGTGCAATAAAGAAGCCACCCTCATCCAATTGTCGTATACGATAATGTTTGACGGTATCACCATCGCGTACCGATAGCGAATAATCATTGTGACGACTTTCGGAATCACGAATTAAAAATGCGCCATGCTCATTTTCAGGTAAAAGCAATTTCTTTTCGGCTTCTATTCGTTTTATTTTACGGAAATACCATCTGAAAATACAAAAAAAAAACACAAAAAATCGTTAGAATTGGGTTCCAGAAATACAGAAACTTATAGGTGAGCAAATTACAAATTCAATATTCTTCCTTATTATAAGACGCTCCATTAAAAAAAAATAAAAATTAAAAAGTTTTATGCATATTACAAAATCAATAAATTAGGTAACATTGAAATTAACTTTATGTGATTCGCAATTAAATTTCTTCTTCTTATATACACACACGTCTCGTGTACTTTGACTCATAAAGAAAAAAAACAAAAACATTTCTTTGGCGTACACAAATTGGCGGCGCCTCGTTAAATCACCATTATTACTGACATTTTGTCTTACATTAGAGAGATTACTTTTACAACAACAAACATTGTTGTTTACACACTTCAATTTTTTTTTTCTGATCAACTTCAGATATTTTTGTTTTTGTGATTTTGTAACTTAAAGTTCATAGAGTATTTATTTATGAATACAGTTAGAGGGGATTAAAACAAAATAAAATGTTGCTAAAATATGGGATTGCAAACTTTTTTTGATATGGACTTGCGTTGCACTCTCAGATGATCTTAATTAACGTATACAAAACTAGATCAACGATCGACAAAAACAATTATAATTTTTACATTATTCAAAATTTATCACTGGAGCCAAGATCAAGATCACACATAATCGCATTGGGCAGCAATGGAAAACTGGGGCAGGTGATCTTGAAAAACTTTATTCATAAGTTAATATAAAAATATGGTTATTTTTAGACGATCAGTATAATTTTAGTCGATCACGCAATTTATAGTCGAGTATTAAGTGAAATAATCTATAACGATCACAAAAAAGGTCGTTGAACAGCACACGCAAAATGAGATCATAGTTTTGCATTCCACACTAATATGTAGATGTGGAGCTGGGTCTTGATGGCAACCCACAGTATAGGATGTATTGTATATATGTATATAACAAATAATTACAATTTCAAATCGCAGCGATCAATCAAATATCAAACAAACAAATAATGATTTGTGGTTGTCTGTATATAGAGATCGAGACAAACAAACATACAAAAAAAAAAAACCCAATCTCTTCTCTATATAAAAACAAAATACATACTCGTACATATAACGATAGATTGCAGAGCTAATTTAATGCATATCATTACCCTGTACAGATTATTATTTTTCGCGATCATTATACTCGAATACCTTCCAGCGATAAATATTTTGGTGTTGTTGTTGTTAAACTTTCTAAAAAATTCTAAATTACAAAATAAAAATAAAAATTAAATTCTACATTTTAATTACAAACAGAAAAAAAAAAAGAGAAAATTCCATAATAGACGAGTACTCGCACGGTGTACATATGTACATAACCTTGCAGACCGTGTCTATAATCGTTCGTGGTTAATACATAGGTACTTGATTTTAAATCTTGCGAACGAATTGTACAAGAACTTTTACTACTTCTACGTCATTGACTTGATTATTTCATGTACTTAAACTAAACTATGTCAAGTATAATCCAATTATATAAAAGTAAGAAATGTTATTGGTTTAGAAGCAAGCACATACACACCTTCTCTCGATCTTAAGAATAAAATACTCGATCGTGATGT
Organism: Tipula helvola; assembly: GCA_963556165.1. Lineage (NCBI taxonomy): Eukaryota > Metazoa > Arthropoda > Insecta > Diptera > Tipulidae > Tipula > Tipula helvola. The sequence continues at coordinate 136,647,123 of OY744483.1, read as the reverse complement.
GTATCCGAACGAATAATTTAACATAATTTAACATTTTTTTCTGTTATGTCAATTAATTTGCGTGTAAAGTCCTTGATCATCGAAAATTTTTCTTAGAATAAATTTTAACATCATCGCGTTCAAATAATCGAACGCGTATAAAAAAGTGTAAAGTTAATATGATCGTGCTTCTTAATATAGGTAAAACACAAACTATATACTAATACAACTTTTGTTTGACATTTGATCACCAATTATTATAATAACAATTAATGACGCCATTATCTAATAGTACGTGAGCCATATGCAACTTGATAATTACATGTGTTTTTTATAAACATGTCGCCATTTTTTTTTTTTAATATTTCTTTGGAATTTCTTTATAATTATACATTAATCTTGGTGTGTATGTTTTATACTTTTACCCATTTATATCGGTTGTTTTTTTGTTTCGTTGATCGACGTCGCCGCACCAAACTCTAAGAGAGTGATAAACCGTTGTGTATCTTGTATATATGAAGCTGCGCGCTTTCACGGAATTAATTTACTATAATTAATTTGAAAAGGATATTATATTTTATAGGTGTTGCACGTCTGCATTGATCTTTTCTCTTTTTGGGGTCGTGAAATGCGGATTCTCTGTGCACAAAAGAAATAATATCATTTAATTACTTAATTGTTGTATGTACCTCTCACTTTTGAGGTGTCGTGAAATTTTTATTGTAGGTTAGAATCTTCAAAAAAAAAAAAAAACGAACTTTTTTTTTTTTTTTAAATTCAAACTTAAAAACAGAAGAAGTCAACGAACGTACTTCGTGTTATGTGAGATAAATAATAAATGATTTTCTATCGTTTTCTTTTTCTTCTTCTTCTTGTGTACGTTTACAAATAAATGATCGCGAAGAAGACGCACGCGCTAAAATAAGAAGAGCTAGTAGATCGTTAAAGTGATCATAATATTATGATGAGATCATTTATGTAAATTCACTAGACTCTAGTTCTAATTACACTGCAATAATATTATGTACAAATGATGACGATCACGGTTAGTATAGGGACCAATAAAATTTCATATAATACGTGAAAGAATTCGCTGAATATTTTATTGATTTATTAATCAAATATATGTATATATATTGTTTATAATCTTGTGTGAACATTTGCGAGTACATATTGTAATACTGAGAAAATTATTTATTAGCTGTGTGGTATTGAGCACAAAAGGAATTATTAGCTGTGAAGTATGGCCAATAAAATTATTATTGTTATTGTTTAATATATCGGTGCGACATACATCTAGTGAAGGCAACGATCACCCGATTTACAATTAGTTGGATATCTTTAAATTTTTCGTTTTTGTCCAAATTACTTTTAAATTGACCTTTTTCCTTAAAAAAATTTGACAAGTAAGATCGACGATCCGTAGGTGGTCCGAACTAAAAATTAATGTTGTAGAAATATAATTAATGAATTATATTTCGGGAAACAACTTCACAATTCCGCAAAAGCGTTTCTAAACTGAAAACAAGATTCCAATATTATGCAACACCTACAGATATTTCTGCTGATTCACTATGTTTGGCAATTAAGGAAAAAGGTCTATTGGCTATTCTCTTACTAGTACAATATATACCTAATATATGGAAAACGTACAATGAAATATTACTCAAAATGGCCTCGGTTATTGGTTTTCCCCGGTCATTTAATAAATCCTATGAGCAACATTCTAAATATTAAGGAATATATCGACAATTAGTTTTGCATCCATGTTATCTATAAAACTGTAATGTTTATTGGTAAATCAAAGAAAATTGCTTATAGGCAAACAGAAATATGTTTGTAGGTTGAAAAAAGGAATATCATGAATACAATACTCGTGTGAAGAGATGGTTTTACCAGTAGTTTTTTGTTTAAGCATAAGCAGTCGAGAAATAATTGTCATACGAACAACATTGTTCTATTTAATTTGGAAAAATAAAGTGTAAATTAAATTAAAATTATTATAATAAAATAAAATAATTAATAGTGTAACACCAACAGCAATAACGTCCAGTACTGAACCTTTTCTTGAATTAAATATGATTTTTATGTTTTATAATAGATGTCGCTAACCCCGTTTATTTTTAATGTGATCGGGTAATACTTTTTATTTTACTTTGAATTCCGACATATTGTCAAAAACAACACTGTACTTCCGGCATGTAAACGAATAAAGAAAGAGTGTAATTAAAAATACCATCCTGACATTTTCAGTTTAATTATATTTTTAAATCGTCATTTATAAAACCGATCTTCGTTTTCAATCAATAATTTATCGAGTTTTACAAATCAGAAGTGAAATTAAGGAAAAATTATAAAACAAAGTTTCAACATGGAGAACAATATTCGTCCATGTTTTCCGTCGTCATCGATTTCACCAGCAACTTTTCAACATGGTGTCAATAATAACAACGATAATTATTTCCTTCATGAGAATCAATCTAACCACCAAATGGATCAAATCAATATTATCAAACCACCGAGATTGTGTCATTGATATACAAGAGCAGCCAGGTGCGTCAAACAACCACAATGTGTTTCCACCTGATACCGAGAATTTTATATCAGCATCGCTTATGGATTTTATAGTGAATAATCAAACGCCGCAAATAAATCCTAATGTTCATCGAGGAAATCACTTCAACAGCAGTGAAAATGTATATTCCGTACCACCTCCGGTATCCACGTTCCAACAACAAAATAATTTATGCGCAAATGAAAGTTATTTTATAATACTACGATTCCATATATTAAGTTTCCAGTTCAAAATATTCAACGCCAAGGTCAATCCGATGGACAAACACAACACCGTAAGTCATCACAAACACCGTTAACTTATAATCTACAGCCATAAATATTCAACGCACGACCCCAAATGCAAACTCCGCTGTCAAATTATCCATTCAGACAGAATGTTCAACCAAATCCAAACATGCCAACGGTACATAATCCAATTTTATGAAATAAAATGCAAAATATGCCAAATTCTTCAACGCATCAGCAAGTAAGTTTTGTCGATCAAGGTAGGTTAAATAGTTCAACTAATTATAATTGTGCTACTTTCAATTTATCCCCGAATGACGTGTCAAAAATGTTATCTGAATTTAATCCTATGAGTTGCGAGTGCGTTTCTGTGAGACGTTGGGTGAATGTAGTCTTCAACGCGTTTATGGACAACAAATTCAACGCGTTTATGGACTTAATGATTTAATTATTTTATATGCATCTATTAGTAAACTTCGTGGTATAGCTCAAACGTGGTATCAGTCAATGGCTGATAATTTAGTGGATTGAGTTCAGTTTCGAGAGGGGTTGATTCTCGAGTTTAGCGGTAGAAGAGACGCCGCGGATATTCATAATATTTTATCGAATCGCAGAAATCGGAATCCTTTGTGGAATATGTTTATGACATTCGGAAAATAGCAAATGAAATTCGTTTTCGTTCACTAGCGTTACAACATTTTGCTACGGTTCAATATCTTTTAGTCCGGCTTCGAACCTACGAAAATATTTTAGATAGTAAGAAAGATAAATATTTTAATAATAATCATAATAACCAATATAATCCGCGTAATAATAAATACTTCAGGAATAGTGAAAATTCTTCACCTCCTTATAAAAATAAAGTATTAATTTGTACTTTTTGCCGAAAAGAAGGCCATTATGAGGTGAATTGTTTAGCTAAGGCTAAACAAACATAAGTAAAAGATACCACGACGAATATTAAAACAATACGACGCGTAGAGGTTTTAGAAAATGAATATACAAAAATTTCCAAACTAAATGGAAATGAAGTACGTTCATTTGTAGATTTAGGTAGTGACTGTGTTACTCTGAAACAAAGCACAGCGAATGCATTAAATTTAAGGGTCGATCAAAGTTATCAAGTCTTAAGAGGGTTTGCGAAAGGTATCAGAAATTCGCCAGGGAAAGTTGAAACAAATATCACGGTCGATGATGTAAATTTAACAGCTGACGCCCTAATTATTTCCCACGACGACCAAAAAAAACCTCTTATGATTGGTCGTAGCGCTCCAGAAATAATGGTGATAAAAGCATTCGAACTTTAAAAAATGATTGAACTACGTGATACAGATATTAAAATTAATTTACAAAATATTGACGTTAAAATAAATATTTCTGTCAAAAAACATTTAAATATAGGAGAAAAATGTCAACGCGAAAGTTCTGTAAATAGTTTAGGTTTAGAACCTTTTGATTTTATTAATAATGAGTTAGCTAGTAATTTAAACCATTTCGAACATCGTCCCTATCAGCCGATTGTTGATAATTCTATTTTATCTGAAACTATTTTAAATCACTGCGAATCTAGGAACTCGTCTCAAAATAGTGTGAAGACACAAACAAACTTCGTCGAAAATAATTCAAGTAATTTTAACTTTGTAAATAAGGATATTTTCGCCATAAATCATACCATATTTCTAATTTTGAAGACGACTTTTTAAATATTTTATTTTACACCGAAAATACGGAAAGTGGTTCAATAACAAAAGTAGAACTTAAAAATGAGAATATCAAAAATATAAAATTTCAAAATATCGACGAAGATTTATTATTCAATGTATAAATCAAAGTCTTGATTTAGCTACGAAAGAAAATTTGAAAATATTAGTTTTAAAATACCGCGATTGTTTTGCGTTAAATATGGCCGAAGTCGGTACTACAAATAAAACCGACACTAAAATAATACTAAACGATAACAACCCGGTAAATTATCGTCCATATCGATTGTCAGTAAGCCAACGAGAAGAAGTTCGTCAGCATATCGTCATCATTAACATATACATTCTAGTTGTAGTTAAAAAGAAAACCGATGAGAGTCGCATTTGCGTTGATTTTAGGCAGCTTAATACTAAAACGGTAAAAGATAGATTTCCATTGTCAAAATTGAAGACACGTTACAACGACTATCAGGTAAACAGTTCTTGGTCTAGCTTCGGGATACTACCACATACCTGTATCTGAAGAATCTCAGAAGTTAACGTCATTTTTAACCCCTGATGGGCAATATTTATTTAGAAAGATGCCCTTCGGATTGGCAAACGCTCCTGCAGTTTGTCAACACCTTATGAATAGAATTGCGACCGAAATGAACAACGACGTAGTAGTTTATTTAGATGATATCATTATACCAAGTGATAGCATAGAAAAAGGCCTTAAATTATTGGAATTATTTTTAATTAAACTTCGTGAATACGGCCTTACCCTTAAAATGATAAAGTGTAAAATATTGAATACCTCAGTAGACTTTTTGGGCCACGAAATTACGGAAACTGGTATTAAGCCAGGTTTAGAAAAAATTGCACGCGAGGAAAATTTTCCGATACCAACAGATGTTCATAAAGTTAGACAATTTGTAGGTTTAGAAAGCTATTTTCGTAAATGCGTGCCAAAGTTTTCAATGCTAGCTGAACCCCTGACAAGGTTAACACATAAAAATGTAACCTTCGAATGGACAGCAGCTCAAAATGAAGCTTTTCAATTGATTAAAAATAAATTATGCCAACGCAATATTTTAGTTCTATATGACAATAATAAGCAACACGAAATCCACACTGACGCCTTTTCAATAGGTTTAGCAGGAGTATTGCTACAACGTGAAGAGAGTAATAAATTACATCCGGTAGAGTATTTCAGTCGCCAGACGACCGATCTCGAAAAAAATACCATAGTTATGAGCTCAAGGCTCTTGCCGTGGTAGCAACGCTAGAAAGGTTTAGATCTTTTATATTGGGTAAGCAATTTATCGTCGTAACTGATTGTAGTGCATTACTAACTGCATCAACTAAGCGTGATATCATTCCTCGCATTGGTAGATGGTGGCTTCGACTACAGGAATTTGATTTTCAAATAAAACACCGAAGCGGAAATCAAATGATTCATATTAATGAACTTAATAGGATCATTTCGTGATAAAAACATAATTCTATATAGAAATGCCGAGCGAAGAAGACATAAGTGTCACAGCTACTGAAAAAAGAATTAAAAATTTAAAACCTATAAGGTCAGGGCATAAGAGTCGCGTTACTTATTTTGAAAATAAATTGAATAAGTCTGAATATAAGAGCATTGGCGAGTTGGAATCTGCACTAAGTCAACTTCGTTTAACATACTCAAAGTTCGATGACACACAAACAAAATTGGAATTGATTTGTGAAGATGAATGCTCATACCAAAATGAATTTGACGATGAGTTTGGATCAGTCGAAGCTGAATTATTCAATAATATCAATGAAATGAAAGCAGGATCAAAGTTACTTCAAAATAAAATTGAGATTTCGGGTGAAAATAATTTACAAACTTCTGTATCACTCAAACTTCCAAATATTCAGTTGCTTAAATTCGATGGGTCCGAATTAAATTGGTTGGATTTTCGGGGTATTTTTATCGAATTGATTCACTCAAATACAAGTTTAAGCAATGTTGCAAAGTTTCATTATCTAATTTCGTGTGTTAGGGACGGAAAGGGATATAAATTTGTACAACCTTTTCCAATCTCAAATGAGAATTATCCAATTGCATGGAAAAACTTGACCAATTGCACATGAGAAAAATTTATGAAATTAAAAGGCTAAGCGAAAATTCTGCATCATCACTTCAATATTTTGTCGTCAGTATGGTAAATAGTTATAATTCATTAAAGGCTTTGAAAGTTCCAGTTCAGCACTGGCATTTGTTTCTCATTCACCATCTCTCGGGAACGATTGGTTGATTAGTCCAAAGTCGCAATAATTAACGGTTCCTCGCAAGCAAAGGTTTTAACTTTTGACAAAGTTATAGAAATTTTGAGAGAAAGGTACAAAATCCTTGAAGCTCAAAAATCGTCAGTTGGCTCATAAATTTGAGAAACATTTTCGAAAATCATGGATGGAGGTAAACTAAATATAATTCAAGAGCTTCCAATGTACGATACTGTTTTTGGATACGTAGTCATGGGTAAGACGGGAAATAATCAAATTTTATCGGAAAATAAATCAGAGTCGGTAAAAATGAAAACTGTATCGCTAAGCGCATTCGAATGTATCGATGAGAAAATCCAAAAAAATCTGAATCATTTAAAATTTTAAAGCATTGATGATCTAAAAACGCAATCAATTGAAGAAAAAATGTGTAAAGCACATTATTCCAAAAATGTCATTTGAACTGAAACGGGAAGGTATAGTATTAACCTTCCAATAAAACCTAATATTAGAGAGTTAGGGAATTCCTCGACAAACGCCTGGAAACAATTTTTTACAATGGAAAACCGTATCCATAAGGACCCGGAATTATTGAAGCAATTTATGTCCGAGTATTTAGAATTACAACACATGAAAGAGGTAGTTAACCCAGACGACACCGATTGTATTTATAAAATATGTTATTTTATGCCACATCACGCAGTAATTCGCGAAACCAGTAGCACAACCAAATTATGCGTCGTTTTTAATACCTCATCAAAATCCTCGTCGAACATATCAAGATTTACAAAGAATTTGGTGGCGTGAGTCAGAATCGGTACCGTTAAAGTGTTACAAACTCAGAACAGTAACCTACGGCACAGCGAGTGGTTCAGTTGGCCAAGGATAAACAGTCAATTTTTCCGGAGGCCTCAAAAGTGCTTGAACATGGTTTTTATGTTGACGATACGTTTTGACTGGCTCTGACAATTTGGAATCCGCAACGAAGTTGAAGATTTGACTAACGTAAAATAACCTCAAATCATACAGAAATTTCATCTTTGGGCGAGTCCCATCATTCAAAATCGATTTCAGTTCTTGGAATGCAGTGGAACATCGAAACTGATAAATTCAATTTTACTTTTCAAAAATATAGTATCGCGCAACAACCTACTAAAAGGTCGGTATTATCGGAAATTGCGCAATTGTTTGACCCATTAGGTCTATGCGCACCTATTATTTTCGAAGCAAAATATTTTAGCAAAGGTGGGATGGGACGAGATTTTACTATCTCACTTGCATGATCACTGGAACGAGTTTAAACGTCAATTGATTTCAATTGATGACATATTTATTCCGAGATGTGTTGTTGCGCCAATGGCAATGTCGATCGAGCTTCACGGATTCAGAGACACATCCGAAAAAGATTACGGATGTGTAGTGTATATTCGTAGTATTGATCCTGATAATAATGTATTCGTTAATTTCGTTTGCTCGAAAAGCAGAGTTGTTCCTCTTAGAATTGCATCCATACCACGTTTAGAGTTATGCGCTCCACTTCTGCTGGCCCAAGTGGTTCACAAAATTGTATGCGCTATGAAAATTAAATTCAACTCAATTTTCTTATATCCAGATTCCGAGATTACGTGGCATAGAATAAGGTCGAGTCCAGGGCGATTTGAAACTTTCGTAGCCAACAGGATTTCTAAAATTCAAGATTTAAGTTCCCCAGATGATTGGAAATGCGTTCCTTCGTTAGAAAATCCTGCAGATTTGGTTTCCCGAGGGCTCATGCCTAAAGAATTGTCAAGTTGTGATCAATGATGGAAAGGTCCGCCGCTTATAAGTAAAAAGGTGTTAATATTACCTCAGCAACCTATTTTGTCAAGCCTAGAATCAGAACCACCACCAGAAAGTGATCAGATTATCAGAAGATTTTGCGCATTTTCGCTTATGTTCATCGATTTATCAAGGGCTGTCAAAAGGAAAAATTGAACGTCTCAAAAAATATCAGATCTCACCTCATTGGTACAACAGCGGCAAGTTTGTGAACTTGACGGCGCCTTGAAATTCATCAACTTCGATAAAATAAGTGCGTTTCTCGTCAAAGTAAATTAATTTCTCTTGCTCCGTTTCTTGATGGCGATGGAGTGATTAGAGTCGGTGATCGATTGAAAAATGTTGATGTTTCATTTTATCATAATCATCAATTAATGGTGCCAGGATCTCATTCGTTTGTAAAATTACTGGTTCGGAATGAACACATTCGTCTTCTTCATGCGGGACCTCAAACCGTCCTCTATAATCTAGGACAACGATTCTGGATCATAGGATGGCGAAATTTGTGTCGAAAGGTGGTAGGAGAGTGTATACGTTGTGTCCGAGCAAGACCTCACACTTTACAACAAATCATGGGTCAATTACCCGACCAGCGGGTCCGACCTTCGAGACCATTCCAAAAATGTCGGCATAGATTTCTGTGGCCCATTTTGGACTACCAGTAAATTAAAATCAAGGGTCATGGAAGTGGCGTCGGATTTGTCCACTTTAGCCTTTTTAGCTTCTCTTCGACGATTTGTGTCTCAATAAATTTAATTTTAACATGTACATTGATTTAACGATCACACCACCATTTCGTGATCAAATATTCTAATAATCACATTCCAAATCGAGAGATCATTTTTTTTTTTCACAAAATAACCATTTTCGATCGTCAGCATACACAAAGCTATCTTCTTATTTAAGCCATAACAACATACAGCAATCTAATAAAGTACATTGTCTGCTAAGCTTGCTGCTGGATCAACCGATGTATGTATATAGAGATCGATAGGAGAAAATTAATAATCGCGCTTGTTTTGGGTTTGTTGTTTTTTTTTTTTAGCGATGATGATGGAAAAACAACAGCACAAACAAAAATAATAAATTCCATGTAACATTTTCTATTTTTGTGTTGTTGTTGTTGCATGATTGCGATCGCGATTATTTTCCAACTTACTACACATATTATTATACTAATAAAATAATAGTATAGTGTTGTAAACATCTAATACACATTGGCGCCAGTTTTACAATAATTTGTGTATGTTTTTTTAATTTTATGAAACAAGACTGTTACAACAACAAATAATATAAATTACACCACACCAATAGCGAGATGATCGGCTGCAGAGAATGGAATCTATCGCGCGCGATGGATGGGGTAATACAATGATTGGATGATGTCGCCTCGCATGATTTATATTTAATAACCGCGAACATCACAAAAAGAGAAAATTTTATTAATTGGCGTATGTAACCTACAGTCAACGAAATTTTTAATGATTTTTTTTTAGTAGCGCCAATGTTATATATAGATCACTAGGTTTGTTGCATGACATGTGATGTAACATGCAAATAATGTCCATCATTGATTGAAATCTCTCACAAATACTTTTATTTAGATTTTATTTTCTTCGTATTCAATCAATCAAGGTGTCAATCACATTTTGATCGAACAATAGTATTTAGCTAAAAACTAAATTTAAATAATTGATATTCATATAGAGTTTGTGCGTCGGTGTGTTATGGTAATTTTTGTGAATATTTTTAATTCGGGACCTATTGGACCGCCATTTTGATGTTATGTTTCTAAGAAACTTTAATACATATCTCTACATACAAAAACGGATATGCATCAACAACTATTATTTGACAAGATCATTGAATCATCGTATTGTCATCATAAAGAATTCAAATGACCGGATATTTAAGACAATTAAATTGAATAAATTTCCTCCATAATTCTTGGCGACGGGAGATAAGAAAATACGAACTGGATTTACTACACAGATGGATTGAGTGATTGATGATGTTTGTATATAAATATAATATAAATGCGCTAAGATTAGCAACGTTTATATACTATAAATAGATAAATTCCCTTAAATGGCCTCTCTATTGCTATGTACGAAGCACAACAAGAATCAAAGCAAACCGGCGAGGTAATATAACAACACAAAATAAATTATCAAAGAGGGCAATGAATCTTTTCTTAACAATTTTTATTCTATCATCCTTTGTTATATTGCTCTATGTATCTTTAAGCTGCAAGATTATTTCTATCTCTTGCATTTATATACATTTGTATACATGGGATAAAAATAGAAATCCATTTTTAATGGCTATACGTATAAAACTGCACTGCAAAACAAGAAAATCTCCATAACGTGTGTGCTGCAATTGAGGCGATCTATTACCTCGCGCATCTCGTATCCGTTTTCTTCATACCACATATATACATAATTACATTTTTTTTAATAAAAAAAAATTTACCTAAGGTGGTGCAGATCATGATAGCGTATTCTATTATTAGAAAGAACACATCAAGCGCACACACAAAATCAATTTACATTCTTGCGTTACAGTTGTTTGATTATGGTAATTATTTATATATGTATATCAAGCAGCATAGATTTCATGCTGATAACGACTAGTCGTCGTTTATATGCTAATCGCGCAATATTAGATACTTGTTGTAAGTGAGATGCGTAATTGTGTTTTATTTTAATTAAATTTGTTTGTTTATCATATCGCCTAACACCAATGATAACAAGTATAGTGTCATTATTGACTTTCCAAATCGCGTATTTGTGTCGTATGTTGTTTGTAAGCGGCGGCAAAGTATGGAAAGATGATTAATTTGTATAATGTAAATATGTAATCAGAATGTTTAATTGAAATATTTAAATTAGAAACGAAATGTTTGGTTTTGTCTATAGTTTGTATTCGATCTATTTTTCAAAACTGGCGATCGCGTAAGATCACCTAAATTATAATTTGTTTAACACCTACGATCATATACCTGACCACTCCAATAAACTCAATCGCGATCACTCATCTCTTAAACTTTCTATATAATAATGATTGACTGATTATTCCAATATGCACATAATTATTTGCATTTTCAATAATTCAGCGATCATCGGGCATTACATGTTGTTCGTTTTATTTACAAAAAAAAAATCTGTTTTGTTACTTTAATTAATCTGCAAATTCACCAGAATTCATTCATAAAATGTGAACAAAAGATCGATTGATAATTGAAAAATCATACAAACTGTACATAATAAAAAAGAAGGAAATTAATTTTTGTGAATCATTTACGGATCTCTCTCAATGCAATATGTACATGTATAACAGTTCGTTATATAACATTCATCTTCACATAAACCTTGAAATAGAGACGTCACATAATCAGAGTACGTAAAAAAAAAAAAATCGCGAAACATTTTTCAAGATCATCTCGCAAGCGTTTCTTAAGAACTCTAATGAAAAATCGTTCTAAAAAAACCCAAAGGGAAAGTCGTCACCTACTTAACCTTCCGACCTTTCGCCGTATTATTCATAATAAAGCTACATTAAAAATGAAAATAAATCGATTTCACTGTACCACTATACCGCACCACTAACAACTTTCAACTTTACCAACAACAATAAAAAAATCGTAAAATACCAAAAAACACAAAAAATACTTATTTCATTTACATAATTTAACGTCATGCTTTTCGTTTACAATTTTTTTTTTATATAATCCGCCGCCATTTTTTCTTATGCTTTACACCAACAACAGCCAAACAAAAAGAAAAAAAAAGTAAAAAAAAAAATACTTTTACTTACAGTTTTTCATTTAAAAATTCACCATGCGTAAATTCAGATAAACGCCGCGTTGGATTCCGTCTGCGATTACTGTGATTACTACTACTCGTATTACTTTTATTATTGTTATTATTATTATTATTTGTGTTAGTACATTTTTCAAGTTGTTCATCGCCATTTTGTTCAATAAAACGTTTATTATTATTATTATGATTACTACTTGTAATACATTCACTTAACAAGATGGCGGGCACTGACGTATTTAACGCATTCGATTTTAATAAATTCTTTTTATGAATTTTTGAATATAATTCATCACAATTACTATTATCACTATTATTAACACTGTTACTATTATTATTATTATTATTATTATTAATACTACTATTTTTCTCATGTATTAAATCTAGTTGCGGTGTCGTATTTGACGGCGTTTTATGCTCAAAATGTTTCGTTGTGTACGATAGAATATTTGAAAATCGCCTTACGCGTGACGATGTAGTCGGTGTAGTTGTAGTATTATTCGGTGTAGATGGCATTATTGTCGTTGTCTGTTTTGGATATATATATTCATTTCTTTGGATGCATTCAGACTTTTCATTTGACTTATTATTACTATTACTATTTATATTACTACTGTTACTATTACGACGTAAGTTTGATATCATTTTATCTTTTTTTTGTTGCTGTAGTATGTCGTAGATGATATCACATTTGTTTGTTGCCCCAAAAAATGCGACGGGTGCCGACGAAGAGGAAGCGAATTTTTGCGGCGCATCCACCGAGTTACTATTATTAAGCGATGATGATGATGATGATGACGATGATGATGCTGCTGCTGCTGCCGCCGCTGCCTCTTTTTTCTGTATTATATCGTATATTGTACCAAAGTTTAACGATTTATATTTAATCGACTTTTCAATGTATGAATTTTTATAAATCTTCTCTGACAAATTAAATTTACGCTGGAAATTGGAATTTTCCGATTTTTTATGCAAAATTTCGTATATAGTTCCATATGTCGACGTTTTTTGCACCCCCGGTGAATTTTGTCGTGATTTTTCATTAATAATCGAAGCCTCATCTTTAGTGACTTTGCGGCGACGCGACTTATGTCGCATTGAACAATAGTTTTGACTAGTTTTGTCTTCTTTAAATAAATTTTTAAATTCCTCATACGATTTACGGCGTGACTTTTTATTCGCATTGTCGCTAATCGTTGTTGTGTCGACTGCAATCGTGCTACTTTTACTCACACTATTTTCATCAATCTCCGGTATTGATAATGTCTCGGGCAATGATTGTATTGTATTTTGATTAAGATCAGTATAGTCACGATTATTAAACAACATTTTAAATTCTTCGTACGATTTTCGTCGCGATTTTGACTGCGGCAAGCATTCGCTATTAAAATTATATTTCTTAAGCAAAGGTGTCGCTAATGTTGTACTGCTTTGTAATGGGTCACGTTTTGGTCGCAACTCAATAAAACCGGAATCAATTGAATCGCCGCAACAACTCGGTGTGCTTAGTTTACGATTGTTACATTTTTGTGACAATGCCGCCGTAGTTGATGTAACACCTAGCGAGCTTCGTCTAAATATAGCCTTACGAATTTTATTCGAACTATTTTTAAATTTTTTCTTATTTTTACTGGAGTTTGCGAATAGTTTTAATTTTTTAATTTTATTTAAAATTCGTTTATTATTTATAATTTGTAAATTTTTTGTTGAATTTTGCAACAAATTCGTTTGATTCTTAAAACTCGGATTCGTACAGTGACGCGGCGACGAGCTATTCATACATTTTGCGCAACATAGAAATTCGTACAGTATCTCATTATTATTTGTATCACTGTTATTATTATTATTAGTATTATTATTATTATGACTAATATCACTATTATTTAAAACAATTTCGTTATTTAATAAATCATTAAGCGAACTTTTATTGTCGTCAATATTTTTTGAAATGTCTTTGAGACATTCTTTTATTTTAAATTTTTTCTCAAGAATATTTTCTATATTATTACTGCTATTACTAGTGTTATTATTACTGTTATTATTGTTACTATTATCGATTATAACACTTCCTACCTCAATCCCACAATCTAAGAACACAATTGCACCATTAGCTGGTAAAAGTAGGCGACCTTCAGCTGCCGCATTTACAAGTTCACGTACAGCTATTACATGCTTCTCAGTAATATTCCCTTGCAATTGTATCCCTTGTAGGGCATACGCAATTGGTTTCTGATTAGTTGAATTCGTGTTATTACACCACACCACTGGCATTGATGCAGACATTTTTATTATGCTTGCGCGTTCGTTTGTTTTATAACCACTTTTTTTTTTTTGTTTGATATTTTCAACAATTTTTTTTTGTCTTTTTTTATCGCTGATTTATCACTGAATCACAAAAACTAAAATTGCAAGAAAAAAAAAAACTATTGTAGTGAATCAAGACACCATAAAAAACAAAACGATGACATTTCAGCTTTGCCTGCCTGCAAACAATCTCTTTGTGATGAGGAGAGCGCAACGATCGCTTGTTGGCTGGGCGCGCACGAAATATTAACGTATGTGATCTAATCTCAAGTGAATATTACCGACTAACTGTGTTTTGTAAAAAATAAATTTAAAAAGACATAAAACTTAAAGAAAATCGTTTTTTGTTGTTGTTGTTGCTGTCGTTTTCTTATGTACCAGCATTTTATTGCAACAACGAACGAATAATCAGCAAAAACAGCAACAAAGAAGAGAGAAACATAAGTGAGCGCGCGCTAAGTAAAAATTATAGTCGCTTAAGCAGATGCAAATAAATAGTGTCGCTATGTAAATATTCGCAACATTTTCTAATCAACTATATTGTGAGCGCTTTTTACCTAATATTTTGAATTGCACAAATCTCTGTTTTTAGAGCAAACATTTTAATTACTTAACCCAATGTGGCGCACATGACTACAATTATTTACAAGGCAGGTTTCCATGAGTACAGAATTATTATCAATATATGCAAATATACTTCCGCAATAGATCAATTTGCGCAAACAAAAGGTTGTAAAACTTAAGTTTTACGTTTACGTCACTGACAAGGCCAAATATTTAAGTTTATGACGTAAACTAGTCGCCACCACTGTTAATTATTTTGTGAGTTATTGCAAAAATAAAATAAAAAATAAATTTGTTTTTCTCCCCGCTCACCTTATGTTAAATAACATACATTCACTTATTTTTTTACGATTTCGATTATTGCTATAAAGCATACAAAAACTATTATACACACACAATTTAATAGAAAATTAGAGCTTTAATTACGAAAATCACAAAATAACAATGGGCGCCCAGAATGGGGCCTGCTCCCAAAAAAAAAATCGTTATAATATCGATCGATCTAAATTAGTCCAGTCAGGAAATTGTAATATGTATAAAATAAACATATTTTATGTAAAACTATTCCATTACCTTGAAATTCGTGTATAAATTAATTAATATAAAAAATAAAAAAAACAGCACATAACCTCAAATTCCTAAATACATACTCTGTATTTATACTAAAACTGTCAAACCAAAAACATAAATTTCATTTATGTGCTTGTCTTACATAAAAAGAGACGCGTGCGTGCTGTCATCATCATCTCTCACCAATATCAAACATACGGTTTTGTAACAGTTTTAGTATAAAACAAAAAAAAATAGTTTTTCTTAATTATTTCTTATGATCGAAATTAATTGATCGTATAAACTTCTTCTATATTAAGAAACGACTTAAATAGTATAAGCATAAAAAAGAGTTTGAAAAGACATATTTCTATGTATTGTATAACGGTTAATCGCATAGCTTTTTTTTATTTTTTTTTTTGTATACCAAAAGAAAATATTGAAATAAACGAAGATCAACAAAAAAAAAAAAAAAGAAAGAAAAATATCAAGTTTGATCTTGCATCTTTCATTTATTTTTATTTAGGTACAAGACAAGTGCATTTTGTTGAGAAATTTACAACAACAATTGCACGTGACAGGAGTTAAATAATTCGAATTAAAAATTTGAGTTATTTAATTCGAGCTCGGAACAAAAAAAATACGTAACCATTTGAATGAGAAACAGGAGAAGTACCAACATAGAATACAAACATTAAATCGAGAAAATAAATCGTGGCTTATTTTCTTAAAAAAAAAATAATTCTAAAATAATTCGAATTAAATTTTTCTCAACAAAATACGCTGTTGCATTTTTTTATTATAGTGGAACCACCAAAATAATTTAAAGTACAGCTCACTTGTATTTTATTTTATTATGAACGATCGTACATGATGGTAACTTATGCAATCAACATAATACTCCAAAGTAGATCAAGTAATCTATAAATTATAACTAAAATATATTTACTTGTCTTCATAAATTATACTATATGTATAATATGCAATCGTACATTTTTTTAATAATAATTTTTTACATTAATTTAAAAAGATCACCTGATCGCATATGTTTTTATTAATTTCGATTAAAAAATGTATGCATAATTCGATAAATTTGGCAAATATACTTGAAACCAACAATTAAGTGTTTATTTGCGTTAATAAGAAAATCGCACAGATGACTTACGATCAAGTGCGATCTTAATGACATTTTTATTTGTTTTAAATTAATAATATTGATTTGATCAATGACATAATACGGATTAAATGAACATGCATTTTTTCTAGTTCGGTCATATATGTATTAAATTCCATAAAAAGAGATCAATGATCGATCATCAAATTTGGTTAATTATGAGACCTCAAAAATATTTAACAATCACTTGAGACAGGCGTTCTCCAAATACATTGAAATAATTTTAGTTTACATTATAATTTGAAGTTTAAAAATTTGATTAATAGGTAGACGATCGGCCGATTATTTATACGTAGAGCCCATAGTCCCAGAACAATAATTTTCGAGAAGGCCGTTTGCCCTTTCATTTAGTTATAGCATTAACACTATATTAAAATGATGACTTAAGATTTTACTTTAAAAAAGTCATGGCTAAGGGTGAAACTAGTCATTTAGTATTTAGCCACGATCACCTTTTTACACTTGTAAAAATATTTAAAACTCACACCCATAGTTAAATCACCAAAAGTTACAAAATACTAGAAAAAAAAAAATGAATTGTTGAGCATTCTTCACAATTTCAAAACCTACATCAAACGATCGCGAATTTTTCATCAGACTAAAGTCTACATAAATGGCATTCAAATTCCAAACTGAAATAATCAATTTTTAACAAAAATATGCAGATTACAAAACTAAAACATAATGAATCTTGCGCGATCTTGATCATGGACCGCCGCGTAACCAAATTTCTTTATTTTGTGTATGTAGAGAAACATAGCTTTTATCGATTGGTTAGCGCGCAAACTATCAAATTATTCAATACAAATATTTGAATACTTTTTTTATGTAAAATTATTGCTTATTGAGCATAGATGATAATCATAATCTCATCATATACACAAATCAAACACTTAAATTTTAATAAGATTGAATAATTTGGCTGAATTATGCTAAAATTAGTAATTTGGTAAGCTGAAATTTAAAAGAATATTTTAAACCGATCGCATGGTTAAAAAAACAAGATCGTTAAATTATTTAAAATGACCAATTAAACTAACACGATCTTCAAAATTTTTTTTTCCTCAAATCATAAAATTAAAGATCACAGCGACCAACGACATTCAGAATTTATTTTATGATCACCTAGCTTTTATTTAAAAAAAAAAATGTACAACCAAATTTTGAGTGAACAAATTTTATCATTAAGCCAAAAATTTTGATTGGCAAAATGAGCGATCGCATCTAACAATTATATCTACAATCTACCGGCTTGTTAAAAAATGTGATCGTAAATTTTGTATGTCTAATGATGCTCTTAAACTAAAATTAATTGATGCTGGCTGAGATTAAATCACATACATAATATTTTTGACGATCCGGCACGATCGATCGCTAATTTCATAAAATTATCAAAACTAACAATTTCTGTTTCGCGCGACCTTATCTATCAAACACAATTATTTTTACTTTTATTTAATTTTCCTAAAAAACTAATTGTTTTCTTTGTTTTTAAAATTGCATTGAGAAATCCAATTTATAGAAATAAGAAATTTCGGAATTACATTGTTTTGCAGGCAGTAAAGGGAGTTTTTTTTTCGTACTTTAAATGGATTTCGTTCGTTTTGATTTTGATTGTTCTTGATTCACTTTAAACACCAATATTTTTTCACGATTTAATTCACCTTTTTTATGAATTTTTTTTAAACTATAAAATTTCATTTCTAAATAATTTAAATTTGTATAATAAATTAACAAAAATCACAACAACAAACACAATTTCCGGATAAGTTTTATTCCGGATTAATAAATAAATTAAATATTTAATATTTTTTTTTGAAATGCGATAAAACACACACGAAATTTAAAATAAATGGATCGTTTTTAAATAATTTTTTTTCAAGTCAAATATCATCGATCGTTCAATATAAACTAAAATATAAAAATAAAATTATTTGTTGCCCACAGTCGTCTTAGTTGCGATCGTGCTTTTTGTTTTGTTTATTGTGTTTTGTATAAAATTTATAAAATAAATTGATCGCGAAAAATGAAAATAACGAGAGAGACAGAGAAGAGAGCACCGGCTCAACAATTATTAAACGATCATCATTCTCATACATAGCTTTAATATACAATAAAATGCAAATTGTTTGTTTATTTTTCCCCAACATCAGCGAGCGCGCACAAAATGTGGAACCAACGATGTACAGCATTTTACGGATCAAGCTGTGTTTTGCGTTAGGGGAGATCGTTTATTAAGTTTGTTTTTATGTTTTGAGGGTCAATTGATCGCGCGGTGATATTTTTGGATGAATGATTGATAACTGAAATATTATTAATGATTTAGCCTTTTATATTCAACGTAAGGTTATTTATTAATCATTATGTTAAATATCACGGGTGGCGCCATATTGTAACGTATTTTTTGTTAAACAATTAACACCACGCGACATAATGACGAAACCATTGCTTGCTGCAAATATGACGACATGACAAATTGACAATCAAACTAAATGTGACATTCAATTTAAAAATATTTTATGTTTTTTGTCACAAAAGAAATGAAAATACAATTTCACTTTTGTCTTTTTTCTGCGTTTTTTGTAAAGGTTGACAATAACAATTTTGTACTATGTTTGTAACAATCTCAAGTCCATTGTCATCTATACTTTATCAATATCGTCATGAACACAAAATATTTATAACCCTTGAATAAACGCCTAAATATTGAGACGTGTATAGTTGAAGGTATTAAATGAAATACATACACTAGAAATTATATGATACTTTCTGTTTCGTTTTATCAAAAAACAATAAAAAATTAAAGACAATACAACATTAAGATACCAACAAAATATGGTCGAGTTCATAGACCTCGCCGCGCAATTCTGACAGCAACAACAAAAGAAACCTCTAAACAAATCAAAATACATTTAAGTAAATACCAACAAAAAATGATAAAACGGCTTCTGAGTGGACAACATTAAAACATGCACACACAATATGAAAACTTCTCACCCAAGTAATTTTTTGTTTTTAGAAAGTTTTTCCCACCGTGCATGTACTAACGGTGCACTTCGACGACATAACATAAAATAATTTAAATCTGAAAGTCATAAATTTTAAAAATTTTCAAAGAATTTAAAAACGTCACAGGAACATACCGACAAAACGTCTATTAACACCAAATCACATCGATACGATTTATCTGTATAAAATACGATTATAATCAGTTCAAAAATTTACATAAATATTTGTCCAGACATATATTTATACATGAAACTACAAAATTGTTTATGAAATTAACTAACGACCCTGATATTCCGCGCGACTAGAGAGTTGTCTAATCAGGTATAACTGGTTAATTTTATTTCTAATTCTGTAACGTCAACCATACCACGACACAACGAAGCAAATCAATTTACTGGCGTATAAGCCCACAAACAAAATTTAGAATAAAAAAAATTTAATTCAAGAAAATATCTTAGCAAATCATGTGATTGGTATTAACGTAAGAATTGAATTTAACCTTATTTGACTTGGCTAGAATCCCGAAACAAGTGTATACGTAAAGAAATATTAGTCATTCATCAGATACCTACATGTGGGATATAATCATATGATTGATGTTTTAACACTTATTATTGGGTTTTACAAGAAATAGTCATTCTGATATAGAATGTATAAAAAATTGATTACACGCTTGACATAAATTTGCTTAATTACTTCTTGTCACATTAATTTAATAGGCAAATATTTTATAACGCTTATCTTTAGCTAAATATCTACATAAATTATCAATATTACTTTAAATTTTTAAATAGTTCCATTACTTCGCATGTTATAAGCCAGTTGAGTAGTGTAACACGATATGTGATGATTGACATGATTTGATGCAAACAAATCAGCCTGTTGTCACCCCAGTTAGGATGCAATAGTTCGTCATGTGAGTAGTCACGTCATACCAAACTATCGTTTAGCGTTTCAGAATTACATTACATAGTGAACTGGCTGCCTTGCCTCCTTACATATCGTAATTGAGCAAACAGTAAAATAGATTTCTAATAATAGGATAATTTTAATTTTCTTCTATGTGTTATGTCATATGTCATTTACGTAGCATAACTTGCTTTGCAACAAAATTTAGTTTCATTTCACCTTCTTTTAAAATGGTCGATTTTAAGTTGGCAAAAGTCATGTTACTTGACAAACATTTTCATCAAAATTAATTGTTGAATGTCATTTGAGCGGCTTAATACGGCACTTCGCCATGTTACATGCCATTTGAGCAAGATTCATACCATGTGATCAAATCGTATGTTGTAAAAAATAGGCCAATCGTCATGCAATATGCTATTCAAACAATGCAACTTGTCAAGTTATACGCCATTTAATTTAATAATACATATTAGTCGAATTCGATATAGAAGTTCATCTGTTGTTTGCCACGTTTACAGCACAAGATACAAATTGAACATTCGAACACACACATTGTGATACCAGTTATTCTTATTCTTAGCACGCATGACAACTTAGTATCTATCCTACATTATTATATCACGAATTCCACAAAAAGGTAACCCTCAAACTTGAAAAATGGAATCGATAGATGATAATAACAGCTATATTGTTTAGAAAAGAAATATTTCGACATTAAAATATGACATAATTTTTCATGTTTTTGCACTTGCACAACGAATTGCACTTGAATAAAGAATTAAAAAATTTTCGCCATAGAAAAGTTTGTATGGTGTCACACGTACGTTATCCATGTGACATGTACGTTATTTAGTGAAAAATTGAAAAGTCAGTTAGTATTAATTTATTCTAAATGAAAACAGCACTAAAATGTTTTAGCATATCTCCCTCTATTTAGATAAAAAAATTGATTTTCAGGTCCAAACCAATTCGCAAGTAATTTTATATAACGTACACAACTCAAAATCAGAGGAAAAAATTTGTCACATGTACGTTATACGTATTTTGTTAAATATTTTGGTAATTAGTAATGCGATTTTTAAATATTTAATATATTCTAAATGAAGAGATAAATTGGTCATTATAAATCATAAAGAATTGTTTTAGAAAAAGTAATTTGTTATTAAATTTTGGTAAAAACATTCGCACACTGTCACAGTACGTTCCATGGAATTCGTGAAATTACTCAGTAGGTAAATTTTGCTTTTAGGCATTGCTCTAAACGTTGGAAATTTCGATCAAATTGTATCTAATGAACCACGCACAACTAGACTGTGCCACAAAATAGTTCATTAAAAGTTTAATTATCAAATACAGAAGCAATAAAAATTCTATAAAGTATTGAATGAGAAAGTTATTAAGTTGCGGCGACATGATGATCGTATACCGCATAAAAGTGCCAACAACGACGACAACGGAGACAACACAAATATCAATCAAAAAAAAAAAAAAAAATGCGTCGACGGTCTAATGCAACATAGTTAATCTTTTATTTATGTATTTAAAACAATTTTCTAAACGAGAGAGCGCGATAATTATTACAGCAACATTATATTATACATACAGCAAAAATTCCTAATGGCGCCTGCATCATGTTTCGTTTATATTTATAAATTTGTTGTTGTTGTAGGTACATATATGTTGTTTGTGTACAACATAAAAAATAACATCCAATTACGAAAAAATTAATAGACAAATCTAGAATTCAATTTATCTTTCAAACAAAAATAACAACAAAAAAGTTATATTGCAAGTTATACATTTTTATCATCGCATGCAGAGTGTTTGCTTGCTGGCTGGTAAAAACAAAAATAAAAACCCGCTTAGTTTTTGTATTTATTTATATAGTTTTAGCATTTAATTTATGGTTATTTAATTTTATTTATCCAATTTTTTTTTACTAATAAAATAAATTAACAAGTGTATTTACGTACGCTGATAGCCAGAGACAAATACAAAACATAAAAATTGGTTTTATATAAATTACAAATTAATGATGACCGACCTTATGACTTTTTCTATTTTTGCTGTGCTCTTCCTACAAGTTGCGCGTTTATTTACCATTTAAGTGATAAAATTTATCACTATAATAAATTAAATAGTTGTGTGTACTTGCTGTATTATATAATTGTATAATAAATCTTCATTTATAGTTTTATAACGGTGGAACAAAAATAAATTTCGAATTAGGAAAGTTTTTTTTTCTGTTTGATATGAAGACTATTTTGGAAAAGTATTTGAAATTTATATTATGAAATGATCGGTAGCCCTGATGTAAAAGGGGTTTTTCGTAGCCGACAGATGTTGTTGGAATATTTATAGATTTTCCTATTTCGTTGTGCTTTTTAAAAATTCAAAAGTTCTTGAAACGCCTCGCGTTTCCATAATACTTTGTCCGTTAGATGAATTTCGAAAGACTAAAATTTTTTCCTTGGTTCGATTGGATATAATTTTGATAAGAGTTTCTAGGGAAAATTTCTTGGTAAAGCTTTATGCTTTCAAGGAATTCTCGTAAAAGCTAAAAAGAAATTCAGAATTTTACAGTGAAAATTTGGTTGTTAAAATCCTCAACAAATTGATTGCACTTTATAGGAATTTCGGAAATTTGTATTATTTCAGAAAATTTTATCACTTCAAATTTCAAATTTTTTTTATGCAAATTCAACAAATTCAAAAATTGTTAGTGAATGTAGTAAAATTTTCAGTATTTTTACTAAAAATTCGTGAATTTCGAGCGACTTCAATTTTTTCCTTGGTTAATTAAAACAATTGATGAGATATTAAGAATTTTCAGGAAATCGATTGAACATAATTTATATAAGCATTTTTCGGATAAATTTCAGAAAACTATTTGGCATTGGAGCTTTGGAATTTGATGGAATTCTAGTAAAAGTTAAAGAATTTTTACGGTTAGAATTTGGTTGTTAAAATCCTCAACGGCAATAATTATATTTTTGATTTTTTATAAATTAAAAAAGAAAAAAAAGAAATTTTGGATTCTATATTTTAGAATTTAGATGTAGGTACCTAGACCTACATAAATAATTTTCAAAAGAATATTCGGATTTTGATTGTACTTTCTGGAAATTTCGGAAATTGTATTATTTCAGAAAATTTTATGAAAATATGAAAATTAAAATTAGGATTATTGGCCTTAGTGCAAAACGCGGTTTTTGTTTGAAAAAATGTCGACTTAATATTTTCCCGCCAGTAAGGAGGTAAGGTATCGTAAATAGATTTTTAAACGCAATGTTTGAAATATAAATGATATAAATACAGCAACTGCAGCTTATATTGTAAAATACTTGTTGAATACTTCATACAACAATAATGCCATGGGTCGGTCGTGTAGCATAATGAATAATTCTGTGGTCAAAATATAAAACAGCTTATTTCTAATTTCATCATTTTTCTAGAGAGGTAGAAAAAGTTGAATATTATATTCATTTTTCACTTATGCCTACTAAAGTTGCTACGGCTCGCGACCACAGCCTTTGGCCACAACCACAAGGCATTACCAAGTCAAATTTAGCGAGGTAAGATGAGAGATATAAAACGTTGAATATTAAAAAGATAAAACAGCTTAAGTCGAAAGTTGACAGGCCAAATCCCCGAGAAGTGAAGCTTCCCCAAACCATTACTGATGCATTGATATTCTCATCCCTCCAAATTATTAAAATACAAAATGCCCTAAGTTTTGCCAAATGCTCTTTAGCCAAAGCAATTCTTTTGGATACGTTTCGGTTGCCTAATTGTGATTTCCTTTTCAATAAAGCAAAAATGGCTTAATTATAATACCACAACTGTAATTCTAAAAAGAATATTCGTAATTTGATTGTATGTACTTTCTGGAATTCAGAAAATTTCGTGAAACTTTAAAACAAAATTTGAGAATCAATCTCACTTCAAATTTTCAATTTTTTTTTTTCAAATTAAAAAATTGTTACCATTTCAAAAAATCTTAGTGCATTTAGTAGAATTTTATAAATTTACGAAGTGAAGAAATTGTTAAGAGTTTTGCAATTCAGTTTCGATCTGATGAAGATTGTGAAAAATATATCATTTTTCAATTATCTCATCAGGCTATAGCGACTGAATTGCTAACACTGATACACCTTAAGAAAATGGGCCTAAGTTCAGATGGATGCCGCTTCTGCGACCTGGAAGCGGAATCAGCGAAACATGTTTTGTGCCATTGCCCAGCAATTAAGAGGAAGAGTAATGAGCCCAGATAGTATGCATCGTATACCGGCCGGCAGTATTGTCAGGTTCATTAAGAGCCTGAATATTGACTGGACGGCTCATTAGGTAGAGCCCAAGCACAAAAGATCTTTTAGATCGCAGTGCGAGGTCGCTTGAACGCCCACATGACCCTCAAGTAATAATAATAATAATTATTATTACACTGATCAACCATCCCCGCTTGTAGTATTAGCGAATTTTACAATTCCTCTTTAAAAACTTTTAACAATTTCAATTTTTATTGTATTTAACGCATACATCCGGATCCTGATAACCATAACCTGATGTTTCAAATAGATTCCGGAATAACATAATGTTTCAAATAGAACCCGCATGTATGCGTTAAATACAATAAAAATTGAAATTGTTAAAAGTTTTTAAAGATGAATTGTAAAATTCGCTAATACTACAAGTGCATGGTTGATTCATAGGAGAAAATCAGTGTAGTAAGTTAGCAATTCAGTCGCTATAGCCTGACGAGATGATTGAAAAATGATATATTTTTCACAATCTTCATCAGAACGAAACTGAATTGCAAAACTCTTAACAATTTCTTCACTTCGTAAAATTATTTATCTATCCGGCTAATTAATTCCGGAATAACCTAATGTTTCAATTTTATAAATCTTCAGTATTTTTTACTAAAAATTCGTGAATTTCGAGACTTAAATTTTTTCATTGGTTTTATAGCTGATTAAAGTGCTGTTCATACCGGCTGCGTTGACTTTGGACTTTAAAAATGTAAAGTCGTTTTCTAACTTTAAATTTTTGTAATTTGGTTTTATTTGATTAACACTGTCACTTTTTATAGAAATATTTTGAAACTGTTATAAA
The DNA here is from genome assembly GCA_963556165.1 of Tipula helvola. NCBI lineage: Eukaryota > Metazoa > Arthropoda > Insecta > Diptera > Tipulidae > Tipula > Tipula helvola. Next base: position 136,621,141 of record OY744483.1, on the reverse strand, counting down.
ATAAATTATTTTTAAGTCATAATTATTAAAAATTAAACGTAAATTTTTTAAAGTCCAAAGTTAACGCAGCCGGTATGAAAAGCACTTTAATCTAATCATTTGCTATTTTCCAAAAGATAAAAGATGTACGATATGAAATGCGTTTTAGTATGATTACATTGTATTAAAATCAGAAGCAATACTCAAAAAGTATTATTAAACATTATTTACTGCAACACACAACTTTTTTTGGTGAAAAAGAACGGAAAACCCTGAAAAAGATTAACTGGCTGGTCTTTTTTCGTAAAAGTTGCACCATGCTGCTCAAAATTTATAAAATCATAGTAATATTTTAAAAGGAAAAAATGAAATTTTGAGTATGCCCGTCTCATTTTCATATAAATGGATAAAATATATGTATTTGCACTTTTCTTCGTGATTCTATTCTTTTGGAAAAGAACGAAAAGATTGAATGTAAATCAGCTACTAATCAAAAATGATTGACGAGATTTTAAAAATTTTCATGAAATCGACCGATTGTACGTAATTTAGATAGTAGTCTTTAGAACAAATTTCAGAAAACTATTTGGCATTGATTTAGAATTTGGTCGAATTGATTTGGATTTGGTTATTTTTGCTTTATTATCAATTTAGAAATTTTGAAAATTTAAAAAAAAAAACATTTTTGGATTCTGTATTTTAGATGTAGGCTCATAATTCTCAAATAAATATTCAGAATTTGATTGGAAATTTCGGAAATTTGTATAGGCAATTTTATGAAACTTTAAAATAAAATTTGAGAGTCAATCTCACTTCAAATTTCCAATTTTCTTTTACAAATTTCTATCATTTCAAAAATTGTTAATGAATTTAGTAGAATTTTATAAGTTTTCAGTATTTTTTTTTTTGCTGAAAATTCGTAAATTTCGATACTTAATTTTTTCGTTGGTTAATCAAAAGCGATTGACGAGATATTAAGAATTTTCATGAAATCGATCGATTGTAGTACATAATCTAGGTAAAAGTTTATAGAACAAATTTCAGAAAACTACTTGGCATTGAAGCTTTAGATTTTAGTGGAACCCTCTTAAAAGTTTAAAAACAATTCAAAATTTGTATAGTGAGAATTTATTTTTTTTATCAATTTAGAAATTTTGCAAATTTAAAAAAAAAAATGTATGGATTCTGTATTTTAGATATGTAAGTATGTACCTGCATAATCCTTAAATGAATATTCGGAATTTGATTGTAGTACTTCTTGGAAATTTTAGAAATTTGTTTTAATCCAGAAAATTTTATGAAATTTTAAAATAAATTGTTTTTTTTTACAAATTATGGTTACCATTTCAAAAATTGTTAGTGAATTTAGTAGAATTTTATAAATTTTCAGAATTGTTTACTAAAAATTCGTGAATTTCAGGAGACTTCAATTTTATTTGCTTTGTTGGACGAGATATTAAGAATTTTCTGACACTATTGAAAACCGACTGCTTTAAAATTAATTTATTATTTTTTGTCACCCGTTTTTTTTGTTTCGTTTATATCTGCATGACTTGGAGAATAATATAAAATTCTGTAAATTTCACTTTTACGCGGATGGCTGTCAGAGTGGTTTAATGTTGTGGTGAAATAAACCAAATCAACTCGGTTTTCGAAAAACTGAATTAAGATTTGAGCAGTATTCATGATTGGTCTGTAAATAACGATTCGCGGACTTTTGGCCTAAAACAATTTATCTAAACCAATTTGCCTAAGCAATTTACTTAAAATCAATTTACATAAAAACAATTCGTCTAAAAATAATTCATCTAAAATAATTTACCAAAACCAATTTAACTAAACACAATTCATCTAAAAACACCTTGGGTGCGATTATGTGTAGACGCTCTTATACGACTTTCGAGAATTCGAAATAATGTTGACAAATTTCCTTTAAAAATAATTTTTTTAAACATTATTTACGAGTTGTCTGCCGCACTTAAAAAATTGTACGAGTATGTGCTCAAAAGTTAAAACAGCTTAAGTCAACTAAAGCTGTTTTACCTTTTTTATTATTCAACAATTTCTATCTCCTCTCTAACCTCACTTAATTTGACTTAAGTGGTAATGCCTTGCGGCCAAAGGCTTTGGTCGCAAGCAATAGCAACTTTAGTCGGTATAAGTGAAAAATTAATGTAATATTCAACTTTTTCTAACTCTCTAGAAAAATTATGAAACTTGAAATAAGCTGTTTTACCTTTCAACCACAGAAATAACAGCAAGTCACAATTACGAGAACTCGTAATATTTACACATATAATGCGATTTTTTTATTCGCTATCCGTAGCTGATATCGAGAGCCACCATATAAAATTCGCTATCGGGAGCAAATTTTATATGACGGCTCTCGATAGCAGCTCCGGATAGCGAATAAAAAAACACACTAATGATCGCGTTTCGTCGCAATTTCGAAAAACTCGAAACTCGTAAGTAATGCTTACATAATCGCACGCGCACCCTTTAATTAAAACCAATTTTTCTAAAAACAATTCGTCCCTCTAGTAATGAAACAGCGTATAAGAAAAATAGTAGTTTTAAAATAATTCGCATTTAAATGTGTTTTGAAAAAACTTTTTGAAATAAAATCTTTTATTTTATAGAACTATGAAATAGAAGATTTTATTTTAAAAAGTTTTTTCAAAAAACATTTAAATGCGAATTATTTTAAAACTACTATTTTTCTTATACGCTGTTTCATTACAAGAGGGACGAATTCATCTTAGAACGATTACTCTAATTTCACTAAATTTCGCCATTAGACGGATAAGTGTAGAACCGGTAATTTTTGCTTAAGAAATTTATTAATTTCAACCGTTCAGATTATTTAATCAATTTTGTTTATAATAATCACTGAAATCGACTTAAAATCACAGAAATAAAATAATTTTTTAACTGTTCAAAAAATGTTGACTATTCAAAAAATAATTTTAGGTTATGTTTTCTATTTGGTGTGTTCCAGTTAGCAAAGACAAAAACCTTCCTACTAGTGGGAACTAGAGGTTAGTCGACTGGGAAACAGCTATTGATAAAATTTAGTGAAGCTACATTTTTAAACATTTTTTCTGGAATGGTCAATTTTAGATAAATTAAGACGAATTGTTTTAGACGAATTCATCTAACGAATTGTTTTAGACGAATTCATCTAAAGATTTGTTTTTAGACAAATTGTTTTTAGGTAAATTGGGTTTAGATGAATTGTTTTTAGTTAAATTGCTTTAAACGAATTGTTTATAGACAAATTGTTTTTAGACAAATTGTTTTTAGTTAAATTGTTTTAGATTGTTTTTAGGTAAACTGTCTTAGATGCAAATTCCGTTTTTCTTAAATAACGGCATCTGCTTAAACAACTAGAAGTGTAAGGGTTTCATTTTATCGAAACATACCACATGAAATTCTCCTAGTGCTTGCATTAACAATAGTCTAATATCTTGGTCAGAAAGTGTCAACAATTTAGGATTAACGATGAACGGAACTTAGTCCTGGGATCCATGTGGAAACTTTGTGGAAAAATAAATTCTAATTTGTATGGTTTAAAATTTCATAACCGTATATTCCTAAAGCTATGACAATTTATTTATTTTCTTTCCTCATATATATTATTGTGATGTAATTTATTCAAACTGTGATGCCAAGACTAAAGCTATTTTACAAATCTTTATTTATTTAAATCTTAACCGTTTTAATCGGCTCCGGGAATATCAGTCAAAAACATTTTAGTCAAAAAACATTTCAGCCATAAAGTTTCCCATACAAATATTATGACTAAAACTCTTTATAAAAAGGAACTTCAGTCCAAAAAAAAGGCATTTCCGTCAGAAAACCGTTTGACTGAAATGCCCTTTGTGAATTTGGACTGGAAAACCTTCTTGAAGAGTATTTCAGTCACAAATGTTTTGACTGAAATACCTTTTGGTTGGTTGTTTTTTTTTGACTGAAATGCTTGCGTAGACCTATACGCTGGCTCCGGTCCGGGGCCCCAATCAAAAGCATTTCAGTCAAAAACAAAAAGGAGTTTCAGTCGAAATTAAAAAAAAAAAACTATTTTGACTGAAATGCCTTTTTAGAAGTGAATTCAATCAAAACACTAAGAAGGCATCCAAGTCAAAATATTTTTGACTGGAATTCTCCGGGAATACAGTGAAAAACAATTCAGTCAAAAAAACGAAAGGAGGTTTGGTCATATTTTATTTTTTTTTAAAGTGTTTCAGTCAGAAAACAATTTGACTGAAATACTTTTTGTTTATTTGGACTGAACAAACGGGTTAGCCCCTTAATCTTACATTACAAAATCTTGCATTACAAAATCTTGCAAGTACAAAATCTTGCATTTCAAAATCTTGCATTACAAAATCTTGCATAACAATTTCCCGTACATTTATAGAATCGCGCGCGCGATTCTATAAATGTACGCGAAATTGTTACGCAAGATAACAAATCGCATTGACAAAATTCTACTGTATAATGATAATTATACAGTAGAATTTTGCTTGAGATATCAAAAATCAAATGTCCAGGATTAAATATTCTTAACCAAAATACTAAGTTGAGATATTCTGGAAAATGGAAATTTCTATTTTAATTTTAATATTAAATCTTCATTAATCAGAAACGAAAATTTAAATTCTGGAAAATAAAGATTAAATCTTCTTTATCCAGAATATTTTGTTGAAATATTTTGAAAAATGGAGATTTTCATTCTAATTCTAATATTAGCCGTATTTCTTGACGCATAGTTATCCGGATCGCTAGCTGCACATTTTTTTAATTTATTTTTTTTAATTGAATCACTTATTTGAGAAACCCGATAAGTCCCATAAACATGGTTCTGAGAAAATAAAAAAAAAACTGTCAGTCTATTGAAAATTGTAAGTTTTTTTAGTTTAGCTATAATTGATAAATGTTAATGATTTGTACGGTTTATAACTCAAACGATGCGCCTTGCTATTAAAAACGGATATTTCATAAAATGTCAAAAAACTCATAATGGATATATCGGGTTTCCCAATTAAGTGATTCAATTATATTGAACTTTTATGAATACGCAATAAATATTATGTTAGATACTAAAGACAGGTACAGACACTAAAACTGCAGAATTTTTTAAATGCAAGATTTTGTATTTGCAGATTTTGTACTTGCAAGATTTTGTGCTAGCAAGATTTTGTAACTGCAATATTTTGGATTGGCAAAATTTTGATTTGTATGATTTTTAAAAAATGCAAGATTTCGGGGCGCTCCCTGAATAAACTTCTTGAAAGGTACTTCATTCAAATATTTTTGGACTGGAATACCATTTGGTAGGGTTGCTTCCATTTCCAGAAATTTCCTTTGTGGAAGAGGAAAATTGTTGTGGCACAGTTGTTAGCATGCTTGCTTTAAGCTCCGGAGGTCCCGGGTTCGATTCCCGGCGGGTGATGAAAAAATCACGGCTGGTTTAATGGTAAGGATCAATGAATTAATCTCTCATTATCCGTTGTAAAAATGATTACGAAACTTCACTATGAAGCGGCCAAATCCCTCTATGGGATGTAGCGCCAGCGAAAAAAAAAAGAGGAAAATTTAATTTCATATGTATTCTGGAAAATGGAGTTTTACCTGTCAAATTAGCTTGGAAATCTGCATTTTCCAGAATATTTACAACACACAATGATGATACCCATAGTCTGGACGAACCATAACATTAATTTGACTTTTTAGAACAATTTTGTGTGGGATTACTTTTTTAATTGTTAAACTGAATTGTTTGAAAGAATTTGAGTGAAAAATCCAAAAAGAATCCCAGTAAAAAAAATTTTGACATGAATGTCTATTTAGTTTTTTGATTGAAATACCTTCTGAAAAATCATTTCAGACTAAAAAAAATTTGGCCGAGATATCTTTTAAGTTTTGGCCGAAATTCGTTTATGTTTTGACATTTTTTGGCCAGTCAAACAATTTGTAACCGAAGTGCCTTTCAAGAAGGTTGTTCAGTCCATATACATAAAGGGCATTTCAGTCAAACTATTTTCTGTCCGAAATACCTTTGGTTTCTTTTGGACTGAAGTTAATTTTTAAAAGGAGTTTTAGTCAAAATATTTGTATGGTTAATTTTATGACTGATTTTTTGACTGTATTCCCGGAGAACAATTTTACCTGGAATTCTTTTTTAAATATTTGACTTATTCACTTTTTCAAAAGGTATTTCAGTTACAAATGCAAAAGTAATTCCAGTCAAAAAAGTTTTGTCTTGAATGCCTTTTTAGTTTTTTGATTGAACTTCCTTCTAAAAATGCATTTTAGTCTAAAACTATTTTGACTGAGTTGCCTTTTAATTTTTGATTGAAATTCCTTTCTGTTTTTGACTGAAATGTTTTTGACTGGAATTACCGGAGCCGTTTTATTCATGTATCAAGTGTATCTAAAGCTCTCTTAGGAACTACTAGTTTGATACACTATCTAATTTTTAGAATGGTTGTGTTTATTTTTAAAATAATTAAATGCCTATTCAATAAAATTAAATTTGTTTCATCAATCAGAACTGGTCATATTGTGATACTGCGCAGTTTTTCAAATATGTATAATAATTCGGCGCTAGGCTAGTTCGACCTTTTATTTATTCGAATCAAATCTCTAAGTCAATTAGAGGGTTAAAATCTTTTAGATTAATTGAATATGTTTTTAACGTTGACATTTCTTTTACTTTTATTTAAAAATTGTTATTTTATAGCATTTAAGTGTAAAGCTTAAATTTTTTTTTCTCATTAAATAAAAAAATAAAAAAAAATTAATAAATAATTTAGAAAAGAGATTTTAGGTCAAATTTCAGAAGCTTTTTAAAATTTCAACTGTAACTTCAAAAATGTATTCAAATTTTTTAGCTTGATTTAAAACTTAAAAATCTGACGCTGACTTAAAAATTAAGGCTAAAAGTTTAACGGATGTAAGCTCACCTTTTCACACTTGATTTGCCTAATGCCCAAATAGTTAGTCGAATAATACTGTTGCATCAACCTCTGTTGGAATGGTTTATATTCAAAATGGCTAAACAACAGCTTGGTATATTTGAATGTTGAGTGAATATATTTGCTGCTAAGATATTTAACGATGTTACGCAACAAGGCGAAACTATGTTTGTCAAATGACACCTTCTAAGTTGTTGACTTCCAAAATTAATTGAATTCAATTGGGTAATTTGAACTTCTCGAATAATCGATAAATTTAATTCTCCAAAAACGTATCTACTACGACGTCCTTTAGAACAACAACCTACTTAAGGCTATACTAGTTAGTCAATAACAAAAATCATCACATAATTAAATCGGAATCACCATCAATCCAAATCAATCATAAACCAAATATGTATAAAATAAAATTAATTAGATTTTGATTCCAGCAACAACAGCGACAAAAATTAAAAAGAACTTAATTGGAAATTAATGCAAATTGTATGAATAAAATTTACATAAATTCTTTTTGAAGTTATGTCAATGTTTGATGATTTTATTTGTATACAATATGATTTGTGTGGAATATTTTTTTTTTTTTTTCGCAAAATATATATTTATTTTGCATTTTAAAATAACAACAAAAAAAACCGCGCATCACAATGTCATGCACGCTTGCAAACAAACAAACAAACGAACAAAATGCATTCAATTTGAAACAAGGATATCCCTTAAGCATTTTGTTTGTATGCACGTGGCTAAAATATTAATGACATACAAAAATAAAATGGTGGAATTGATTAGTATGAACAAAATGGCGGTCATATTTCTGTATATAGGAGATTAAACTGCGGAAATGCATTAGCAGATAATTAACCATGAATTTGTATTGTACATTAATTTGTCGCCATATAAAATTTAGTGCACGCTAAATATATTATTAGAAAGTATGAGTTTATATATGTAATAAAAAAACAACTCTAATCCACTAATTAAGGCGCCATCTCATCTAATTACCAATTTAAATGAATTATAAATAGACACGCATAATAAAATAAACATAACAAGATGTCGAGGGCGTTAACACCCACATATTGTAGTATATGATTACATAAAATTATATAAATAGATATGCGCTTTTGGCCCAACAACATTTATGCTGCTGCTTATTTATTACATATTATTATTGTTCGTTCTCATCGATTATACCCGCGCCGCGCGCGCCAAATTATTACCGTAAAAACACACACACATACACATGTTGTCTTCACATAATGCAATAAAAACATAATTTATATGCAAGAGAAATTCAATAGTTTTGTATTGCCTAGCTTGTAATAATTTTATTAAATTTATTTCTCACTAAATTAAATTACATAAATGTGAAAAAAAGAAAAACGAAAAATTACCGCGGATTATGTAATCGCGCGCAAAATTAAATTAAATTCATACGGATTGATACGCAAATTATATTTGTGATTAAAAATAATCGCATATTTTGACGTTTTTCTTCTATCGAGGAAGCTTATTGAATTATTATATCGATTACCTTATAGCCTTTTACTTATTACATATTTTCATTAAGTTGATTGACAACCCTAATGTCAAATTATTGAACTTACCTAAAAAAAAAAAAGAGAAACAAAATTATATAATTAGTAAACAGATAATTTTAAAAGTAATCATAAAATATGTCGTGGGTACGTAATGTAAAAAAAATGCAAAAAATTATGAAGTTTATTTTATCCGATTTTAAATGATAAAATCTCGAATTGCTTTAAACGTTTACAAATTACCAGGTGCACAAGTATGAAATGCGGATTAGAGAAACAAATGGCGCACCAATGCAGTGTGTATAGCGGTGTTCGCAAATATCATAGTTGGTTATTGGCGTGCCAGTACAATTATTTCTTTAAACAATTGATTTTTTGCGTGCCAAACTAGTTCCGTAAAATAATTTTTTTTATGTGTAATCTAAAAGATCGGTCAGTCTGAATCGGGCCATAATTCGCCAGATTTTTCTTTCTCTTATTCAACGCAATTTTTTTTAGAAAGAGAGCGAATAAAATAACTTAAGACAAATGTTATTATCTCGGAGTCGGGTCCAATATCTTAACCCCAGACAATTGTCTTTGGCCGTTCGGAAGATTTGTCAAAAGAAAATCTGTTCGTTCAGCTATTGTCAGCTACCGCACCAAATTCTGTTATACAATAATTGGCATCGTAAAATAAATGGCTAAGTACTTGTCGATGTACAATGTGTGTGTTCCATTTGGTGCTGGAGGAGGAAAAAATTGATTGGATTTATGTATGGAAAACCAAAATTGGCAAATCTAGTTTTTGATTTATGATATAGACCATAAAATCGTTAGTATGAATAGTGTTCCAAAATACTATCGTACCGTTTGGTTATGTTTCAATATACAAAATCTGATCCCAGCTCAACCTTAAGGCCGAAAAAAAAACTCTTCAGACCATGAAATAATAGGTTTTATATTAGGAACTATTTTTAGGTACTATCTAGACCATATTTCAGATATAAAATTTTACTATACTCGTATATGCTTGTTACATTTGATGCTGGAGACTGAGGAGAAAATGTGAATTGGCCAGTATGTAAACATAAATTTGGCGAATATAATTTTTCATTTGACATCATTGGAGGTGTTCCACAATATTTCTTAAATTTCAGCCATAGTTTAAATAAGAAATCCCTCCAAATGATATGGCCGAGGAATTCTTCAAAGCCGGAATTTCTTATTTTTTTCTGTTAGGAACTACTTAAAGGATTGATTTTACATCTCAAATCTCAGAAGTAAATTTTAATTAAAATCCATCCACCAAAGTGCTACCTAGTTCCCTAGTTTAATTGGTGAACCGATTTTTTGATTAATGGTACCAACCATAATATCATTAGTAGTGTTCCGCAATATTTCTTGAATTCGGCTCTTATTTTATTTAAAAAATCCGAACTCAAATGATATGACATAAGGAATTCTTCAGAGCGTGAATAATTCAGTTTTATATTAGGAACTACTAACTGAATCGACTTTATAACCTAGATATGAAATTTCACTAAACTCTATTAACAAACGTGCGTGTTCCATTTGGTGCTGGAACTGTAGAAAAGGCTTCTTTTAGGCAAATCTATGTTTTTTGATTCAAATTTAAATAGGTTTCAATTTATATACCAAAATATAATTAGCAGTGTCCTGGAATATTTGTTGAATTCTGGCCATGTTTTATTTAAGAAATTCAATCCCTGCTCCAAACGGAACTTCTACGATTATTCACCAATTCTATTAAAATTTGATATCTGACTTAACCAACATATTTGATGATAAATCAATTAGTTGCGGCATACTCAAATGATGAATCGAGGTGGCGGGATTTAAAACATTCCTAGAAGAAATGTCACTACAAATCTGTTTTCTAACCAATGGTCGTCAACATCAAACCAATTTTATAAATAATTTTTTTTATCATAAACACAACAAATTTCGAGACTTAAAAACTGTCTTGAGTTTTTAAGTCGAAATCTTCTATTTTTCAAAATTTTTCAAACTTCGTTTAGGTTAAGTTGTTTTGACCTGGTTTCTTGTAACTAATCAGAGTGCAGAGTGCTTCTAAATTTGTTGTACGAAATTAACCCAGAACTAAAAGCCAATGAATAAAATATCGTTAAATATCGGTAAAATTTGTGATGGTTCCTGTTCCAAAAACGAAATTTCCGGAAACCTTTTCGGCAGCCAACAATAAACTAAGCATCCAATATAGCTACAAATGTCATGACATGTCAGGAACAAGTGTTGTGTACAACAATACTTGTAACAATATTATATCTAAATTGATTTCATGATTTCCCGTTTCCCAGCTTTTCGATATTTGGACTTTATCAAAACTTTAAAAACGTCTTGTCTATTTTTTTTGTAAGAATAACTGTAAAGAAGGCCGATTTCTAAAACTCAAATTTTTTTGGCGTGCCGGACAAATTCCTAACCGTGCCAAGTTTGGCACGCGTGCCACGTATTTGCGATCACTGGTGTATAGTATAAATATTTGACATTTATGGCATTTTGTCACGCCATCAATAAGTGTCAAACGCACGTAAGTTATAATTTGAAAAAGAGTTGCATAGTATTGTTTTGCTGTGTTCAATATGTCAACATTTGTGCCAAATAAAGAGCATTCGCGGACAGCATTAATTTGTTTGGTTTTTATTTGAAGAAAACTGCTGTTAAATCATACCGATTGCTTCGAGAAGCTTATACGTACGTTCACAAGATACGTATATGAACGACGGTTTTGGCGTTTCAAAAGTGGTGATTTCGATATTTCAATGTTGAAGACAAGGAACACGGAAAACTGCCAAAAAGTTCCGAAGATACAGAATTGCAAGCTGTGTTGGACAACGACGATGCACAAACACAAAAACAATTCGCAGAGCAATTAAACACATGTAAAATTTTGGTCGAAAGATAATAAAAAAAACCGATGAAACGGCTAATAAAAAACGCAACCAACAACAATTGATCGATTTGACCCGTTCACTGCTCAAAAAGGCAATACAACGTCATTTTTCTCCATGGCAATGCTCAATTACATACGGTAAAAGCGGTTCGCGACACGATGGAAGTTCTTTGCTGGGAAGTGCTAGCCCATGCGGCTTACTCGCGGTTTAAATTATTCGAAATTGCACCGAATTACTCGGCATATAACAAATAGGATTGCTGAAACGGGATCCCGGTCTCAAAAGTATGACCGGGAAATTCCGGGATTTCCTGGTTTTTGATTTATTTGATTTTGACTGTCCCTTAAATCCGATTGTAAAAATTTGAATATCTCGTTCAGAAATTTATCCATATATAGAGCATTTTCAAGTCAAATCCAAACCAATTAGGAGTGAAATTTACCATTTCTTAATCGATTATGATGAAACTGGGCATACACGAACGACGGAAATGGTATTCTAAAATGATATTTCAATAAAGTTCTGGAATCGGGCCAATTAGGAAGGAACATGACTGTTTCTTAACCGATGATGATAAAGTTCGATTTGTACGTTGGAAATGGGCTCTGGAACATGTTCAGTTAGGAAGGAACTTGGCTATTATTAACTGATTATGATAAATCCCAGTTTTATGATGAAAATGGGATTGTAAAATGAATTTAAAAAAATTTCTGGAATAAGGCCAATTAGGAAGAAACTCGGATTTAATAAACCGATTGTTAAGAAATTCGATAAATACGATATGAAGTTGATAAAGAAACAACCGAGTTCCTTGCTAATTAGCCTTATTCCAAAACTAAGAACTCCTTCCGTTTTACATGCCAAATTTCATCATAATCGGTTAAGAAATAGCCGAATTCCTTCCTAATTGGCCATATTCAAGCAATTAATCTAAAATTTATTTTAGAATCGGTCGAGTTCCTTCTTAATAAGCCATAATTCAGAACTTTACCTAAAACTAATTTAAGAATCCCTTTTCCATCGTGCATGCTGAATTTCATCGTAATCGGTTAAGAAATAGTTCTTTCTTAATAGGCCTGCATTTGACTTGAAAATATAATTAATGGATAAACTTCTATACGAGATATTGAAATCTTCTACATTCGGATATTAGGGACTATCGGTTATAAGCGACAGGTCAATCCCCAATTAATCTCTTAAACCAAGGTTTTACTCTAATATATTATTCCTTTGCCGTTATAGAGTTTAAATGATATATGTATAACAAAAAAAAAATGGAAAAACGGGAAATTCCGGTCACGCTTTTGAGATAAAAACGGTATATCGGGATCCCGTTTTGAGAAACCCTAGTTACAAAGTTATATCAAAACTATCGATTTAACATAAGCTGTGTTGTATCACTCAAAAGAGTCAGAGGTCTGAGCCTGAAAATTACTGAAAAAATTAAAACCATGAGGCCAGGACACAACAATATCCTACATAAATTAAATCTCAAGGAGGAATTGATCCAACTATCAGATTTGATGGTAAGGACAATCGATTGTCGGAGGAATTTTACCATCAGGTTGCCAGAAAGGGCACTGGTAGAGAATATTATCTCCTCCCTCCCCTCGCCATGCTTCTGTATGGTATACGGATGGGTCAAAGACACACGGAGGTACCGGTGCAGGGAGAGTCGGGCCTCACCTAGAACTATGCATACCGCTGCGGGCAGCAACCCCACAGTTTTTCAGGCAGAGACCCTTGCTATTGAGGTATGTGTGCTTCAATGTCTCAAAAAGAAATATAAGAAGACCGATATCTATATAATCTCGGACAGCCAGGCAGCTCTGCAAGCCTTAGGAGCTTCAGTGTTCAACTCGAAATTGATCTGGAGCTGCTACTGCAATTTATTGGAACTGGGTAAAGCAAACAAAGTCACCCTGTTGTGGTCTCCTGGCCACTCCACCATTAAGGGAAATAAGGCAGCAAACCGTTGTGCAAAAACGGCAGCAAGCCGGGATTTTCTGGGTCCCAGTGCTAGTATCGCTTTTTCAAAAACCCATTTGGCAGAGGGTATAAGGGACTGGGAGCAGAACTATAGGAATTTACTCTGGGAGTCCTCCATTGGGAGGAGACAGGCCAAGAAATTACTTAGTTACAATATTATACGTCTGGGAGAGGTCCCGAGGATGGATCGCCAGTCCCTAAGATCCCTTACCTGGTTTTTAACAGGGCACGGCCTTTTTAATGGCCATCTACATAAAATGGGAAAGTCCCTTACGGACCAGTGCAGATTTTGTAACTGCGGTAAGGAGACATCGGAACACGTACTCTTCACATGCGATGCTATCATCCTAAAAAGATTCAAGTTTCTCAATGCGCACACAATTCAGTGGCCTAATGCCGACCCACTGGATATGCATCAGGTAGCATCGTTTATCAAGGACATAGACCTGCATTTCAGCTAAGAACCTCTAGGGACGCACAATAGGCCTCAATGGTCGCAGTGCTCTGGGCTGCAAACACCCACCCTAATTAAAAAAAAAAAAAATTACTCAAAAGAAAGTAAAATTTAACGCACACTTTTATTGCAATGAATAATTTTTCTTTCCATCCTAATTCCACGTCCAGTGTTCCGTGTCTAATATCCGTACATTTTGATTATTCAAACCTGAGGATGCGGGATTTTTAAAATAAAATAAAAAGTAAAGTAAAATATTGAAAGTGTTCTGGTTCGAGCGATCACAAGCTGCGACATTTGTTAGGGAAGATATTATTTCGATGTACTTCAGAAATATAGGAAAAACATTTTTTTATATCGTTTTTCTTATTTTTGTTCGAGATTAGAGGGCTGCACCTCCTGTTTGCTACACTCACCAACCCCCGACGACATCTCTTGCTAGGCTCGTCAATTATCAATTAATTTATAGATTAGCTAAAAACTTCTCTAACCAATGAGTTAGTAAAATATGAAGACCAAACACCCTTAATTTCTCCATTAAAGCTTCATGTGACGTGTTGAGCATCACCTTGATTATGAGTCCAGCGATTCCACAACTCAGTTACGTACATCAAAATGTCTCCACACTGTCTGTTAAATTTAAAATTATTATTGTTTCCATAACTTTAGTGGTTTTGCACCTATTGGAGGGGGGATTAAAGCTGAGTAGATTAATCTACCAGCTCCGTAACCTTCCAGTAGGGTACGCATCACGTGAGCTGTTCTGGTCATATATTAGGCAGCTACGTGATGTGTATAATTGTGTAAGGGGTAACCTTGTCACAAATCGCAAGTGTACATGCTGCCTCCTTGTGGCAACCACTGGTAACTGAGACCATTTTTTACATTGCGGTCATTTGGCCAAGCAAAAGTACGGCTCTAAATGACATCCTTGACAAAAAACCCTAATCTAAGGTGGAACAGCATATGCCGATAGATGAATGGCTGTTAGATTAATCACTCCAAAGTATGCAGACTCTGGATTCCAGACACCCTCCAGTTTTATTTAGCCTTCCTGTAGTAAATCTGGGTGATCTACAGGCGACTTTCCATTCCCAGCAACTCGTAAGAGTAAAACCAAAACGGTAGACGGAACAGGGGTACGAATATACGGAAGTGGGACTGCCCTCTCGAAGTACTTGACTCCCAATGCTACCGTCTTTCTAGCTGAAGTAAATGCTTTAGTAAACATCTGGGAGGAAGAGTACCATCCGATAGTATTATCAGGTTCATTATGTTCATCAGGTTCAATTTGTTTTGCATACGGGCCAGCTTATCTCTCCGAAGATTTTGCAGCATTACACAGTTCATTCGATTTGACAACAAAAATATCCGCAAAACACGATTGGAAAATAACGAGGCAGCACCAACCGAATATTTGTTCGTAATGCTTAACACTAACATGCGTTAACATTTCACTTCCTACGAAGCAGTTACAATTGTTCAGCAAGTATATCTTTACCGGAGGTGGAAGAGGGGTAACTCGACTGGTACAAACATACAAATATACTGGCCATACACTCACTGTTGATAATTTTTTTATATCGACAGCAATGGCAAAACATAAGACATTGTGAATGGAATTTAGCTGTTGTCACACTTAGAAAAAATAAACCATATATACCAGTGGATTTCCAACAACGTACTCGTGTATGCAAAAAAAAAAACAAAGCTGTGGTTCTACGCCTTACGCTTCGTTATGATACAAATGTGAATGGTGTCAAAAATAAACCGAGGATATTATAATGCGACAAAGGGAGTAGTAGAAATCAAAATGCTCGGCGAACACACCAAGAAATCCCATACTCAAAGATAGCCTCACGGTCTCTTACAATATTATGGATGTTGGCTACATTGGCTGCGCATATTATACAAAGTCTCTTAAAATACGCTAGCTACAAAAAAAAAATGGTTTAGATAAACATTGTCAAGGACTATTTGTATTGATGCGACCTTCAGGTCAATTTTCAAGGTCATTTTTTTAAAAAATGGAAACTCCTATTTTTGACACCAGATTCGAAAAGAACGGCAAATTTTATGTCGAATATGTATTTTCCATGCCCTAATCAAAGGTCACGAAATGCCAAGAAAATTAAAAAAAAAATGCGTTCGATTAATCGCATAAACGAGTTCTGAAGATAACGCGTTCACCGAGCTACGATTTAAGTAAATCGATGGTTTGACCAGCCGTATGGTATGTGACGTTATCCTTCTAAAACCACGTCTCGGCCAAGCAAAATCCAATTTATCCCACAAAAAATCAGTCAGCATATCAAGGTAGCGGTTCCTATTAAATCGTTTCCATGCAGAATATTTGAATGATGTTATGTCACACAATTAATGGTATCTATTGTACCTTCATATGAAATAAAAATCAGCTCAATATCTTATACGCAAGTGTTCTTATTAAAAAGAAAAACGCGTCGTTCTTGATGAAATAAAATTAAATCAAGTATATTCGACATCATCGGACAATAGCTGAAGATGATGCAGAAGACGACAAATATGAAAATTACGAAACAATAATTGTTAACGAGACAGCTGAGCAAATTTGAATTCCAACATTATTCATTTTAAACGTGTCTGTACTACCCAGTTAGCGGTTAGTAATACTATTTCCGCAGTTGCTTTTATTAAACAATCCATTGAAAATACAGAAATACCTCGAAAAGTTGAGAGCAACTAATTGAGCTTAACCAGAAAATTTGGCTTATAGAAACCAATTCTTGATTGCCCAGCACAATGGAACTCCACCTACGACATGCTCCAGTGCTTGCTTGACTATCGAACGTATTTCTCAGATATAATGAATTCTGAACTTACTATGGATGCCAATACGTGGGATTTTTGTTCTGATTTTGTGGAAATTTTTGAGCTTGGTTCGTTTTTAAATAAGGATTTGACGTTTGATTGGTATTAAAGATATTACATTTAGACCACGGAAGCAATTTCGTTTCGGCAGTATAACGAGAATAAAAGGACAAACAAAATTAGAACAAAGTATTGATGAAACGAATCAACTTGTCAAATCAGAACATTTTATCAGAATATGTCGCTGATTCGCTTATGGAATGATCATACACACACACAGTAAAACCTGATTATAACGAAACTCATGAAACAACAACAATGTTTTACTTTTTTATAGCATTTGCAGCCGTCATCGAAAATAAACTATTATTCTTTAAACTAATCGATGATTGGCGAGCATTTGTCATCAAGGATTGGTGAGCGTAGCGAATAGAGTGCGAAGATCACTTGTATACATAAAACACAAATTATTTTTGTTTATTTGTCTTACATATTGTGCAAAATTCCCCACGATGCCACAGATTCTATTTTTTCCGATTTCGTAACCCATTTTAAAACAACGACTCAAATAACTCCCAGGAGAAGGCCTAAATAAAAAAAGCGTAGTAACAAAAGGTGCACAATTTTTAGGGGGAAATCAAAATATGACCTTGAATATGACCTTAATGTCAAATTTCAAGGTTATTTCAAGGTCAAGTTCTTTTTAAAGGGTAAAACTTATTTTTGATTCTGGATTTTGAAAGCGCGTGAAATTCAGCCATACAGAATCTCCTTTCAGAATCCAGAGTCAAAAATAGTTGTTTCCATTATTTTAAAAACAACTTGACCTTGCCATTTGACCTTAAGGTCAAATTCAATGTCATCATTTGATTCTTCCTAAAAATTGTGCAACTTTGATATCTACACTTCTTTATATTTAGGCCTTCCCCTGGGAGTTATTTGACTGGTTCTTTTAAAATGGGCCACTCTGTATTTATTTTTTATTTTCTTTATAATTCGCACAGCAACAGCTTACTTTTAGTTATACTGATTGAAATTCCAATTTTGCTCAAACATCAATGTATTTCTTAATCGATTTGAATTAAATTCAATCTGTATGATAGAAATGAGATTCTAAAATGATTTTAAGATGAGGTTCTGGAATTATGGCCTATTAGAATTAATCGATTATGTTGACATTCAACATGTGTATAGAATATTGTAAACTGATTTTTTAATAAAGTTCTGAATCATACCTCAAATGAGCGAAAAGCCGGAAAGTGACCAAAGTTAATTTTGTACCAAACCAGAGGAGACACATAAGCTCACATTTACAACTGATTCGTTCACCGGTACTTTTACATTTCATGCAAACATTTTAAAACGCAGATTCTACGACTGACTGTTCACCACAAACCATAAAAATATGAAATTTAATACTAAAACATCATTGAAAGACTGTCATCCAATATATAAATAAAAACAATAATAACAAAACAAATGCATATTAAGTTGCAAAAAAATCAAACCATTTATTATATACGAAATACGCGATAATTAAAAATTAACTTGAACATAACAATTATGACTGATTGATTAGATTTTTTGTGTCAGTTGCAAAATATTTTTTATGACTTATTTTTTGTATCCAACAAAACAACATAAAACCAACTGTCTTAATTTATTGTATGATAACACCATAAAGTAAAATGGTATTAAAAAATTACGTGGACAATATTATAATTAAGAAAACTGCGATATAAATATGTATACTAAAAATATTGTGATTCAGCGTGAAAATGCGCATTAATCAATATGAACAAGTTAAATCAATTTTGCGTTTTTTTTTTTTGCATAATTTGCTAAATCTATAATCTATATTAGTCAATAAGCAATTATATAAAAAAATATGTTGCTTTATGGAAATATGATTTATTTATCACAGGGTGATATGCATTTTAGTTTTACATATCTCTGCAAAAGTAATTAATCGCTAAAGGTGTGCCACGACGATGCTATACGATAATAATTAGGCCCCCGGTGAAATATCTTTACTTCATAGAATTTGTGGAATACCAAAACAATTATTGTGCTCGATTTTACAACAATTTAATTTGCACAACAACGCGCGCACCACATCTTAGTTTTGAATATTAAACATTAATTTTTTTTTTACGATTACTATGCTTGATTGTTGATATTATTTAGGATTGCTAATAATGATTGAAGAAGTTGCATCAAAAATTGAGCACACCATAAATTGGAGTAGTATGGTGGTGAAAGTGGTGATTTAATTTGATAAACAATTTTTTTTTTTATTATATTAGTAACGGAATTGATAAACATTGTTCGAACAACGCAAGATTGAAGAAATACATACATCTAGATTTTATTGGAGAAAAAAACATATAAATATGCACATCTAGAAGTCAAGTGTGGCTAACGCAATTGAAATGCTATTGATTTCAATTCGTTTTTTAATTAATTTTTTATTATGTTTGGTCGACTGTGAATCCCGGATGCAAAATGGCTTAGATCAGCATTTTTTTTTAGTTTTCCGTCCTTAATTAGTTAGCGATGCTATTTTTTTATTTTTAAATTTTAAGCAGAAAATAAAATTAATTACGCAGCTTAAAACAGTAGGGTGGTGGTAAAAACATCAGAAAAAATGTATTAACACATGAACTGCGAAGTAAACAGCATAATACAGCGTCAAGCCTACGTCATTAGCACTGAAGGTGTTAACTTATTTGCTTTGATCCAAATTCTAATTGTATTCCGCGCAAAATTTATAAATAAATTGGCGTTAATTGTAGCAAAAAGACAGAATTTGAGTGAAAGGGTTCCAGGGTTACAATATGAAATTGACTATGTACTCGAAATTCGAAATAAACCTACTGAAATTTATTTCTTAAGGCATCAGAGGTGAATGTACACTACGCTAAATTTATTCCCGAGCCTCATCTCTCTGTGGGCTAAAAAACCACTTTTACACGTTTCTCGAAATTATTAACCTTTACAAAAATTTGAAAAAATCTCGAAGGACTAAAATCAAAGGTTTCCCTATATAATAAGCATAAAAAAGCTTTAGCCAAAAAAACTCCATTATTTTCGAGAATTAACGATTCTCGCGGTTTTAAACGATTTCTCGCCTCTATAAATTATTGTAAGGCATAAACAATATTGCCGCCCGGTGGCACAGTTGTTAGCATGCTTGCTTGAAGCTCCGGATGTCCCGGGTTCGATTCTCAGCGGTTGATGAAAAAATCACGGCTGGTTAATGTAAGGATCAATGAATTAATAACTCATTATCCGTTGAAAAAGTGATTACGAAACTTCACACTGAAGCGACCAAATCCCTCTATGGGATGTAGCGCTAGCAAAAAACAACAACAAACAATATTCGCCATAAGTTTGATATTGAAATCCATTTAATCCAGAAAAAAGATCAAATTCCTACAATAGTTAATTACGGGAAAATTCTTCAAGTTTATGTGTTACCAGCTGAACCCGAATTCAGGCACTTCCCGAATTTCCTGAAAAAGTAAATACTCGAAATTTATTTAAAAATCTCGAAAAGGGGAAATTTAATTTTGCAATAATTTCCTAAATCGCGAAATAATTTTTATCGGGTTCTTCCTGGAACCTATTCACTAAATCATCGAAATCTCCATTCTATTCATTCTGCGCTGGCTGAAATATGAAAACAAACAGTCCGAACTAAAGAAAGCCACCTGAGTTTGAAAAAAAAATTGTCATAAACCTAAATTAAAGTTAACCCTTCGTCTATCTTGTCGGCTGACAAAAAAAACTGCCCTCCCCCAATGGAAACTTTTTAATTCTGACAGACTTCCTCGTGAGAATTCCAATTTTCCAATTAATGGCTGACTGTTCGATAGTTATTAAAGTTTACCACGCTATTCAGAAAACCAAATTCTCCAAAAATAAAATCTCGATGAAACAAAATCTCGAAAAATAAAATTACGAAAGTCAAAAATCTCGAATTACTTTGAGTTATTGGGACACAGGTTGTAATCCGGCGACGCGAAGCAGATAATTTAGTCGTGAATGTATTAAGCAAGAAAACATTGCTTTAAGATTTTTTTCGGGTTGGTGGCAATGTCCCCCCGCAAAAAAAATCCCCTCTCCTCCCAAAGAATCCCAAAAAATCAAGTTTTTTAAATATAACAATGGTTTGAAATATTATTTTGCTGATGTCTCAAGTCCCTGCGTTGACGATTTATTGAAAGTCCAACATTCTTACAAATTATGTTTTCAAAAATTTGTGTTTTTTGATTTTTATTTACATACTAAAACAGGGAACTCCCCAAAGGCACTTAGTATTGGACCCTTTGTGCAAGCATAACAGTAAAACGACAAAAATGTTTCAAAACTATTCATTTTATAATATTTGCGCTTGTAATTCACATACCAAAATCAAAAATTCCTGAAGGCCGCTTAGTATTGGTCCTCTCTGCGCAAGGATGACCAGAAATTAAGTGGCATCCTTTTGATTTCATAATTTAGTTAAAAATAATTTAACGGGGTCTTCCTTTTTAATAGATCACTTTATTTTGTATTTTTTGGGGGAATTCTTGCTTTCGGGGATATGAAAAATATAAAAACGATATTCTGGAATTCTTACACAGGCGTCTCGTGATTTATAAATCACAAATTTGCATGGACATAATACATCCCTGCTACATAATACATATACAAACCTTTAACACTTGAAGGAATAATATGAAGTTGCATTTTAATATTAACTGTCCGCCATATTTGTTGTTCCGAGTCTTAGTCAGTGTTTCAAATATACTGACGAGAGAGTAAATTCAATATTTTTTACCATCGTCAGCACAAAAAACATTACAACAGAGAAATTAATGTAACTTCAAATTTTTCCCTAATCCCGAAGCGAGGGGTTTTCTGATAATGGTGTGGGGTTGTAAATTTTCCAGCAAGGCAATGACTCCAAGCATAACATCATCACGCTTGAGACAAGGAATTGTTATTGTATAATAAGCCAAAACAGCTACAAAAATAAATCAATCATATTTAAAATTTATGGGAAGAATTGTACAAGAGGGTCAACAGTTACAAAACTGGAAAATAAGACCTTAAAATGGATTTTAATTGAAATGAAATAAAACACCACCCAATCTTGGGAAATTCGGTACCCGGCACCTAATCGGTCGTGCCTAAGACCGGAAAAAGAGAGCTATACAATTGAAAGCTTATAAAACTATATGTAATTTCAAAAAAATGTTACTCTTTATTTGAGAATTGACACAAATTTGGCTAATCGATTTTACCCTCTTATGAAAGAAGTTTTATTTTGATTGGAAATTTAAAACAATTCCGTTTGTTTTGTCGTAGTTTTAGTTTTCAATTTCACGATTGTAGTCGTTACAGTGGCATCGTCGGATCAGTTTATTATTATAAATCAGCTTCCAATCAATTTCCAAAGTAAATAAAGCAATAAAACTTTGATTAAAAAAAAGTCAGCTGGGCATCACGATAATTATTTATGGAATGATATCAAAGGGCCGAATGGGTCGAAGGGCCGAATTTTTACATCACTAAATCACAATGAAATTATTTTATTCGTCTAAATAGAATTTTCCTTCAGTCTAACGAATATAAAATGGTCTGAACAAAAAATAAACAAAAAATTCGGCCCGTCGACCTATTCGGCCCTTCGTCCCCATTCCTTATTTATGTATCCATAGGGCCACAGAATCTCTGGAATTTGAGGCCACTATCTAGTTATTCCATCTTAATAATGCGACCCGCATACAGCAACATGAAATGACTATTAAGCCAGGCCTCACAATCAATCCGGAGTACTGAGTTTTGTGGCCCTTGACACACAAATAATTACCCGATGTCCAGCTGATTTTATTTTGACGGAAATTTTATATATGCGCTTATTTTGAAAATTTATCGAAAATACTCATTTGGTTTGGGCTAGAGCTTGCGATCCGGGAATTCCTGGGAATTTAAGAAATTATAAGTATTTCCGTTTCCCGGGAATATTGTAAATATTTTCCGGGAATGCAAAATCCAATTTCAAGACTCCCCCGTGCCATTTTTTAACATCATGGAATTAATCAGAAAATCGCCGGTGAAGGGTGGAATGCTAAAAAAATAAAGGCACGTTATAGAATTAGATAGAGTGTTAAGAACTGAATATTATATTAGATAGCCATATCCACTGGAGTACTTTAGAGAGTACGTTGGAACGGTTCCTTAGTAAAAAAAGCACTTTGGGAACTGAAAATATACAAAATGTGGGATGAACGAATATTGAGCAGTGCTGTAGAGCTACAAAATGTCCTTAAACCGCTGAAGATAACTTCAAATACCCAAAGCTGTAGCGGCTTCAGCAATTCAGCATTATTGTTACACAATTTAAAAAAAACACGCAACTATTAAGTATTGACCAAAGACGATTAAACTGCTAAAAGAAAAATTAGCCATTAGAAGAAATTAAGATGTTGTCTCATTAATAAAATTCGTCCAAGATCCAGAGTTGGGGATAAAAGAAATTATGGATGATGCATTTAGGATGAGCTTAAAATCAAAAATAGCCTGTTTATGGTAGAACCATTGGAAGCATAGAATTCAGACAAAAGAAGAACTGAACCTAAACCCCAAACGAATAAAACTAAACTATCACACTCTTTACGTAGAAACCACAAATTTTTAATACTCCTTATCGAGATTTTTGCGAATAATAAAAATTTGAAAGCCCAGATTATGCGGTCAAATAAGCCAATTAATAGAAATATTAATTTTGAGCAAAACTAATTAAACTAAAGATTACATTGAAAATAGTTATTTAGTTTAACCATGTAGTTTAGACGTAATGACCTTGTCTTTGTCATCCTTATCGTGTTTTACATTTTTATTTTTATTAATGTCGATGTCAGAAATCTTAAAATTGAGCAACACGCACCAAGTCATATGGCCACCTTTGGCTTAGTAAAACCTGTTGTGTTATCTTAAAAGATATTAAGTGTTGGTGTTTAATTTGTCCAGCAGAGCCTAATAAAAAAAATTTTATTTGTGTGGATTTTTAGTTTACAAAATTGAGCTTCTGTTGTTAATGTTGTTTAGATTAGGAAATTTTAAAAACTCTTAACAGGGCTTTAACTACTTTAATATTCAAGACAAAATTAAGCGGCCAGCACAAAACGAATTTAGTCCTCAAGACCTACATGAGCTATGTACATATTTTTAAAAATTTCTTAGTAAAAATAGTCGAAGATATCAAAAAATAAATCTGAACAACATATGTATTTATAAAATCAGCAACTTGTAAAAATTGCTTAGTAATCTAAGTTACTTGCTCTAAATTATTAGCAATTTAAAACAAAGCAACTTTAAATTAGAGTGTTATAATGTAAATAGACAATAGTGCATTTTCAACAGTTTGGTATTACGTACTTCGAACATTGCAGATTTTCGTTTAGGCTGCTTATAAAAAAAAAAAATTGAATTTAGTACTAACTGAGCAAAATATTTTGTGTACGTACTCCTCAAATCCATGAGTCTGGATACCATTTACTAAAACGAAATATTTTCGATGGTTGCTCCATGGTTTAGTTTTAATACATAACTTAAAAATTGATCAACACAATTAACTTTGTGTTCAACTTTGATTTAAGCAAAACAAATTTAGCTAAAGATTGTATAATATTTTCAGCCATTTTGGTAACCGAGCAATTAATTGTAGCCTCTAAAATTAGGGTAAATAGGTAATCATAGTTGTCAACCAAATTTAAGTCAAATGTCGTTTAACCTCAATAAATGTTTCATACAAAATAATTGAGCAACCCTCGAGAGTAAATTTCTGATAACAAATACAGCTTGTTTTATAGTAGTATTCAAATCTCGCTGGAATTCTGACAGTTCTCGCGCAGAAAAAATATGGCGGATACACAGTGATGTACTATTTCGGGTTAATTGTTTACATTTTTATGTTGTATTTGTACTTCAGTTTTTAGGTTAGGTTTTCATTTATACACTTTATTTTATTATTTAAAAGTTATAAATAACGTTTTGAATAACAAAATGTTTTTATAATTTTATTTTAAAAGAATCACTTACACTTTTGAAATCGATAATCTAGGAATTAATGCAATTTAATAATTTTTTTATGTTGTTGTGGTTTTGATCGATATGACTGGCATTTGGTTATTTATTTTCCTTAGTCCGCGCGGAAATTAAATGTTGACGTTGTTTCCATAGGCGTGCAATATTTTTTACACCTATTAATTTTCACATAAAATATGATTGTAATAACATAAAATCATAAACATTTTGAATGTTTTGTGTATTAAAACTGAAATATAATACATTTGAATGATTATTTATTATTTTATTTAGGTTTACTATCTAAGATAAATGCGAGCCATCAAAATTTTTATAAATTTTTTTTCTACATCACTGGAAGCTGCGCAGAACAATTAAAAATTTTTTTTTTTTAAGATCTGAATAGGACTATACTTTTCTGGACTTAATTATACTTAGTAAAATAAAAATTTAAAAAAATTGAGCTACTTTCATTTAATAATTCCTTACTAATTCCTTACTATTCAGAACGACTGCGTGGGACTCGATCGCAGTGGTAGTTGCTGGAAGTGCGGTAACGAAGGGCATAAGGCGATAGTTTGTATTTTCGAATCGAAGTGTTCGCTGTGTGCAGAGAGTTCCGGTGACAGTCGAATTTTGAACGTAAATCATGTACAGGGGTCAGGCACATGTGCGACCTTTAGAAAGGCTCTGCGGGACAAGTGGAGAGACCTTCAAGAATGAGAGTTTTGCAAGGAAATATTAACGAATGTAGGGCTGCGGATGATTTATTGACGCAGCTAGTTTGTGAGATGGAAGCGCAGATAGTGATCGTTAGCGAGCAGTATCGAGACAGGAACCCTCTGACTTGGTTTTCAGATCGCCTGGGCACTGCAGCAATATGGGTGGCTGACGCCCGTTTTATTCGCATTGTCGATCACGGTGCGGGCAACGGATATGTGTGGGTTAGAAGTCAGGGCGCGACGGTCTTTAGTGTATACTTTTCGCCGAATTACGCAATCGCGGAGTTTCGCTCTAAGTTGAACGAACTTGAGGACGCAATTCGAGATACAGCGGGGGAGTTGGTGGTAGCCGGCGACTTCAATGCGCGCGCTCTGGAATGGGGTATGCTGCAGCAGGACACCAGGGGAAAGCTAGTGATGGAGATGGCATCGAGACTAGACCTGATCGTATTGAACAGAGGTTCAGTTCCGACATATCGAAGGCCTGGCTTCGGAAATTCCATTCCCGACATATCACTGGTGTCGTCAAGGCTAGCATCCAAGGTGGTGGACTGGAGGGTGATGGAGGACTTCACGGGTAGTGATCATAATTACATCACCTTTATGGTGCTCGATGATAGGCCGGCGCAGCGAACGAGAATCCAGGATCCACGTGGTTGGAATACGAGTAGGCTGGAGGGAGGAGCACTGGTTGCATTTTTGGAGGCAAACCTTGGAAATGGTCTACCGATTCTGCAGGGCAATATAACCAGGAGTGATGTCGAGGCTAAGGTTGATGAACTCGTGCAGCTTATCCAGCGAGCCTGCGACGAAGTAATGCCGCGGAGAAAACAGTGGAGTGGAAGACGACAGGCCTATTGGTGGACGGACGAAATTGCGGAGCTTAGGAGGAACGCCCTAAAACTAAGGCGAAGGGCTCAACGAGCACAAAATAGGAGTGATGCAGTAAGCAGATCAGACCAATATAGGGTGGCAAAGAAAGAGCTCAGTATTGCCATACGAGCTAGTAAGGTTCGATGTTGGCAGAATATTTGCCATGAGGTGGATGTTGACCCGTGGGGCAAGGGTTACAAGTTGGTCACGGGCAGACTGGGTTCCATGAACTTATGCAACTCGATGGATGCAGTGGTTATGCGAAACATCGTCGATACACTGTTCCCAACCCATGCCTTGAGGACAGAAGAGGATACTCCAGAGCAGGTTAATATTGTCCCTGTATTCACGGAGGAGGAGCTGACTGATGCGGTGGCATCCTTAAAAAACAAGAAGGCCCCAGGACCCGATGGCATTCCCGGAGAGGTATTGAAGGTTGTGAACGGGGGTTGCCCACAGGTACTGCTCAAATTATATAATATTTGCCTTGTAGCGGGAGTATTCCCTGCACGCTGGAAGGTAGCCAGGCTCGCGTTGGTCGAGAAAGGTAAAGGAGGGAATCCTGACTCTCCGTCGAATTATAGGCCTCTTTGTATGCTTGACACGATGGGGAAATTGTTGGAGAAACTGTTGAAGATAAGGCTGGACTCAGCCATAAGAGCTGCGGGTGGTCTTTCTCCAAGGCAGCATGGCTTTCGGAAAGGTCACTCATCCATCAATGCCATTATGGAGGTAACCAGCGCGGTTGCTCGGGCAGAGAGAACGAGCCACCGGACGAGACCATTGGTGTTCCTCGTTACTCTTGACGTTAGGAACGCCTTTAACTCAGCGAGATGGGAGGATATACTAGGGGCGCTGCGGCGGTCATTTGAGGTTCCGAATTACCTATTGAGGGTGATGTATGACTACCTGAGGGACAGGAGGTTATTGTATGAGACGGCAAGTGGGGTTGAAAGAAAAGAGATTACTGCTGGGGTGGCACAGGGTTCGATTCTTGGCCCAGACCTGTGGAACGTACTGTACGACGGCTTGCTCCGGCTTGAAATGCCGGACGATGTATCCTTGGTGGGTTATGCGGACGACATCGCCGTGGTAATAACGGCTAGAGGTGCTGAGCTGGCCCAGTTTAGGATCAACCAGGTGATGAGGAGAATAAACGCCTGGATGGAAGGTCACGAGCTGAAGTTGGCAATTCCCAAGACGGAGATTGTCATGCTTACCAAGAGCAGGATACCTGTTATTGTTCCCATGACGATGGGTACGGAGGTGATTCACACGAGGGGAGCAGCAAGATACCTGGGAGTCACACTGGACAGTCGTCTAAGCTATGGGGAGCACATCCGAAAGGTGTGTGAGCGGGCGGCGGTAGTTACTGGGTCTTTGGGGAGACTGATGGCCAATGTGGGGGGACCACGTTCTAGTAGGCGAAAGGTCCTTATGTCAGTGGTGCAGTCGATCCTATTATATGGGGCAGAGATTTGGGCTGGCGCTATGACCCATCAGAAGTATCGGACGCGAATGCTATCAACTCAGAGGAAAGGGGCACTGAGAATGGCATGTGCCTATAGAACGATATCCGATGTTGCCGCTTTAGCTGTTGCCGGAGTAATACCGATCGACCTGCTGGCACAGGAGCGGCGGGAGATATATCTGCGGAGCGCGGACATAGGGAGGAAAGAGGCTGCAACCAGAGCTAGGGTCGAAACCATGGAGGCGTGGCAGCGTAGATGGGAGACGACGGATAAGGGCCGATGGACAGCCAGACTGATCAGGGTCCTTCGACCATGGATTAACAGAGGGCATGGTGAGGTAAATTTTTTCTTGTGCCAGTTTTTGACGGGGCATGGGTACTTCAGGGCCTACCTCCACAGGATGGGAAAGCTGAGATCCCCTCAGTGTTTGTACTGCCCGGAGGCGCGGGACGACGTATGCCACACTTTCTTTTGGTGCGATGGATTCTTGGTCGAACGGAGGCTACTCACTTCACTAGTGGGGGAGGTAACGCCGGAAACAGTGGTGGATGTAATGCTTCAATCGGAAGAGGCATGGAGGGCGGTAGCCTTTTATGTAGAGACGATATTGCTACGGAAGAGGGAGGAGGGTTGTTTAGCGGATCCATAGGATGCAATAGGGGGACGAGGGATATCAGCAGTGCGGGCCAGACCGAAGTAATGCGGAAGCGGTTCCGGTTTGGGTCTTCCGTGGTATGTAGGTGATTTTTTTAGTGAGTCAAGTCTCACACTGTTGGGTGGAGTGTAGCTCCGCTCTTCGCCTTTTGAAGGTTTTTTTCATCTACAAAAAAAAAAAAAAAAAAAAAAAAAAAAACTATTCAGAACGAATTTACTTATAACTCGCATATTGTTAAAACCTTAAGCAAAACCAATTAGGAACAGTTTAAATAGTTTTAAAAAATTAGTTGTAAAAATAGGGTACTAAATGGACAATTTAATTTTTTTTTAATTATTTTCATTTGAAGTAATTGCATTTTCACTGTGGAGTTTTGGTGAGTAAGTATTCCAAACTTTTCAGTCTAATAAAATAATTGAGCAACTGTTTTGCTTGATGTCGTCGTTTTAAATATTATAATATGTATGTTATATTATTAAAGTTAAAAAAGTTGAGCAATTAGATGTATAATTGCCTTTCTTGCTCATTACACCGCAACAAATATAATTTAATGTCAAAACTCCTGTTAAAACAACCTTAAGTGAAGTTTTTACATTAGTTCCAAAACTACAATACTTTAAATGTATTTTTTCTTCTTTTGTTGGCATCCATGAGGAAAAATTTGGCATAAATAGTTTTTTTTTCAGTCGGTTTCATCGCTGGACAAGAGTTATTTGGCTTTGTAATGTGACAATCGTTGCAGTCAAAAAATCACAAAAAGATCAACATATAATACCCCAAAAACACAAAAAGTGCCACAAAAAACCACAGAACTACAAATCAGACGTTTATATCTAAGGTGAGGAATGGAAACGTTACGCATCCGGATTTTCTGGTTAAACAAAAAGCCTATAAACGATGAAACTATTTTACAAGTAAAAAGTGCGATAAAATACGAATATACATATACGTGGGTGACTATATAGACGAAATAACCGACACAACCGGAAGATATGTGGCTAATGCTGTGGAAGGTGTTTTAAATGGGGATGAAGATGAAAGCCGCAAAAAGTTTTGATTGAATACTGCTATATTAGACAATGCCAATAGTTTCACAGTAGCTAGACTTTTCGATGATTCCGTTAAAATTGTAGGCTATGATTTTAACCTAGACAAAATGTTATTGTTTTTATCAGATGCTGTGCCTTTATGGTGTAGGCGGCTGCTGCAATTAAAATTGTCTACCCGAAAATTTTACACGTTACTTGTTTGGCACACGGGATTACATCGGGTGGCCGAAACTATAAGATCAATACATCCCGATGAAGAGAGATGATTGCTTACGCCAAAACTTTATTTTTAAAAGCGCCTCGAGAGTCCAAATTTTTAGAGAATTTGAGCCGGGTTTAGAGCTTCGACCAAAGGAAATCGCCAATACTTTTTATTTATGAATTTTACTGTGATGAAATAAGCAAAAAATTTAAGTTAATAAATTAATTAAAAGTAGCTTTATTACTCAAATAATTTTAATTTTTGGAACCTTTTTGCCACCTTTTTTTAATTTTATAGAGCATATTTTAGGTACCTAAAATGCATTTTTTAGCACCTAAAATTCACAGCCCTAGTAATCAGCATTGGTTGTTTCTGCTTAAGATGGTGGTTTACAAATTATTGTCAAATTATTCTATTTTCATTGAAACAGCCAATATAATTGAGCATAGAGCTTGATATCGCATTGTTTCTGAATAAAATACAAATATCGGGTGAACAATTGAAAATTAGATATCAACAATGTCCCAAGACCTAAGTTAAGTAAGGTACAAATCTTCTCAGGTACAAATAAAATGAGCACAATTATGATATTTAGTGCACCCAGTTTTAAGAATTTTTTCCCAGATCCAAAATTAATTCAGTCTCAA
The DNA here is from genome assembly GCA_963556165.1 of Tipula helvola. Lineage (NCBI taxonomy): Eukaryota > Metazoa > Arthropoda > Insecta > Diptera > Tipulidae > Tipula > Tipula helvola. The sequence continues at coordinate 136,590,740 of OY744483.1, read as the reverse complement.
GACCTTTTTTTTAAGCTCTGCAGAATACCAATCCTAGCTCCATGATAAATTAAAATAAGAAAGGGCTCGATTTGTATTTCGGATATCCGACGACGTAGATCTCACACAAGAAAAAATAAGGTGTTAAGTTTAAGCCAAAAATGTAAAACAACCAAATTTAAATCCATCCACTATACTATTATGTGTACCGAATGAAATTTGTGATTTGTACATGAAGAATTAAAACTAAACGGCAATATATAATCATTATTTTTCTGTACTTGTTCTATTGCACATATTGTACAGTTTTTAAATAATCGTATTCATTCAAACTTTTTGTTCATTATACGGCGAACATTCACCTTTTCATAATCCCATTTATTATGTATGGATGTGATCTTAAGCCGCATTGGCAAACTGCTTGCCAAACCATATGTTTTTTTGCCAAATTTTTTAACAGCTATGGTAGTAATTGCTCCGTCCAGTTCTTCACCTTTCTTTTTGATGTAATATTGGGGACCTGGAAGTGTCGAGAAATCCATTTTGACGTAGGTCTCGTCGTTCATTTCGAAACAAGAATCTTTTCTTTCGTTCAACCATTTGTTGTGTTTCTTTGCTCGATCGATCCCTCTATTAAATAGTTCAACACATCTTTTGGGGATTTTTGACTTCTTGTATGTCCGTAGATTATTTCTTGTTTTAGCTCGTTCCACAATCGATTTGGTTGTTTTGGTTTTTCTGGCCAAATCTCGCACAGACATCGAGGGATGTTTCGAAATGACTCTTACAATTTTCTGATCCAACATTTTATTTGGAGCACCTGATTTTTCTCCGGATCCGGGCTTGCGTGATACAGAAAGATTGATTTGACATTTTTTTTTACATTTGTTACCGTATTATTGGAAACACCGGCCAATTTATCAATTTTTTTATTGGTATACTCGGGATGATCATTACACAATCTAATTATTAAATCACATTTTTCTCCTTATGATGCGTCCATTTCGAAACAAATAAAACAAATGCCCAATTTGACGTTTATTCGTTTTTTAAAATTGTTTTTCTACAAAATAACGGTACCAGTTTTTTTCTTTTGCGTAGTAACCTATGAGATAATGGGCCAGATACACGATACTCTAGCAATTCGCAAATCGATAAATATGGCGGATTTGCTAATCGAAAATTTGCTGGCGTAAGCTACTCGATTATTTTAGCAAAGTAAAATATATTTTTGTATTCAGCACAAACGATAAAGTGCGTTAAAGTATCTCATTTTCTGAAATTCAAAAACAAATTGGGTTGCTAAATTATAGTGTATAACGTTTCTAGCAAATTCGCAAAAATTAACTGCTTATCTGCTTATCTGAGTATCGTGTATCTGGCCCAATATAAATTTGGGAATCACAAATTTCATTCGGTACACATAATATCAAGCCGAGATTAACCGAAAATGAGAGGAATTTTTCATTAGCGGGTGTATTTCTAACGAAAATTAAATTGTCGTTGGACGCATTCAGCACCGTCAATTGTTGGCAATATGTTGAGTAAAATCACCGCTGACAGTATAAATTTCACTTTTTCCTCCGGTATTCCCACGATGAGAGAACAACATTCGCCGATTGAGTATTTAAATCAGGCATAATAAGGTATTGGATAAAAACCTTGCCTTATCCCGAAACCCGTTTCCCGAGAATGTAAAAGGTCTGGGAACGGGCAAGCCCGTGTTTGGGCGCCACTGACGGGGTTTCTTGATTACCGATAAATGGTAAATAAAAATTAACTAAAACCGGTTGCTATTGAAAAGTTTTACTAACATTAGTGACAGATTTTTTTTTGCCTGATTTTGGTGGGATTCTCCCGATTTAGAAAAACTTTTGTCTCGTCCCGATTTCATACCGATTTGATCAAATTTTTCGGAAAAAGTAGTAAACCAAATATAGTTTAAATAAAACAGAATTTTTGTTTGAATCCTAATAAAACTTTCTTGTAAAAATGGAGTACCTACAAAAATCCTAAAAGGAGTATGTATGGTCACTTTATTATTGTTAATTTGCTTAATACTACTGACATCGACAATTAGTGTATTTTGTTGACAAAATTACAACAACAATTGCATTGGATATAAAGCGCCGCATGATTTAAATAAAGCCAACAAAAATGTTTCTTTATTTAAATCATAGTAGTATACGGGAAAGAATAGGACAAAAAATAAATCAAAACTACATTTGTTTAAATTTTTCTCAACAAAATACCGCTAATAATATTCGATAATTTAATGGCTTGTCGGAATTATTCGTTAAGGTCCAGATTTTGCGATATTACTGAAATTGTTCGAAATCATTCGAGTTTCATACAAATATTTTCCGGGGTAGTCAAGATAATTTCAATTTATTTAGAATTTACTATGTTTTTCGACTTAGAATTATTAGAGAATTTTCTCACATAAATCTGAGTCGTGAATTTAAAAAATTTGGAATTTTCGGGATTATTAAAAAATTTTGATATTTCTTCGCATTTGTAGGTTATTAGATATTGTTCTCGGTGCTTAGTGCCTAAAGGACTGAGTTACTTTCGTTTTACTTTCGGATACTACATAAATAGTCCAGCCAGCCGAATTCGACAAAAATCGGGCTTATAAAAGAAATAAATTGGTCAGAAGCTTCTTTAATCGCTATATTCTTTCATGTAGATTGAGAATTTGCTGATTTCTAGTTTGATCGAATGAGAAAAAAAACCAAAAAATGGGGGTTTCACCCATTTTAAGCGGTCACCGTCACGTTTTCGCAGGTCACTCGGTTATTGTGCGTTTTAGTTGTTCTTCGGGAAATTCCCATTCGATACATGTAATTATTGGTCATTTAATATTTTTATTTACAAAGAAATTCGTGTAGCAACAGGGGCAGTTTAGAAACAATCCGATTTTCAGAAATTAACTCACTTATTTATGCCCCTATTATGGTTCTCACCTAAGAGTCAGTTGGCGACTTCAAGACACTTAAATCAAATTTTAGTATTATGGTTCTCGCCGTGAGTGCAAAGTGAGTGAGAGTAATGTAAAAATTGCTCGCCTAATATTTCTCGGAGACTAGTGCGATTTTTTATAAGGAATTAAGAAATGATGGAAATAAAAATACCACAATTTTTTTTTTTACAGGCAAAATATTTTAATTAATATTTCCTAATTAAATATTGAATAAAAATCAGTTTTGTATTTTTTTTTAAACAAAATCGTATTTTAAAATATTTTTATTGTACATATTAACAACCTAATGCGCATGTAAGTTTTCAAATATTTTTGTTCCCTCCATTCGCCACAGAAAAATAAATCCTCATTGCATTTGCCTGTTTGTACTATTTATTAACAATTTTAACCGGTAAAATATCTAATTAATTCTCATAAAATTACAAAATTAATCACAATAAAATGTAAATGTGTACAAAAAAACTGTTAGACAATTACACATAAGTGAAAATTAGAAATTTAAAAAAAGAAACTATAGGAATTTTGAGCATTTTAAGTTCTTTTATAAAAATACAGGCAATAATTAAAGAAAGAATTAAATAAAAAACTACTTATACCGATAGGAAATTTCCCGTAAAATAATTTTGCCATTTGATATTTTTTCCTAAAATGCAAAAAACCGATTTATTTATAAAAACGTGACCGCAACCCCTTCGAAAGAGTGAACGCTCTTTTCTGACCGTTTTCCAATTCTAGAAGAGAGTTTTGTCGAATTCGGTTAGACTACCCCTTTCACTCGAATTCCTTTATTTCAATTAATTAGCTACGACGTAGATTCGATTCCGATCCTATCGGACAGGAAGTTGTTTACCCGAAGAAAAACTTTGCTGTATGGAATTTTTTTCCTAAAAGACAAAATAACCGAGTTATTTGCGAAAATGCGACCGCAACCCTAAAAGGTGCTTGATTATATTATATATGTCTTTGCTGATGCTTGATTATATTATATATGTATTTGCAAATTTTTATTTAATTTTTAACGTTTTCGGACCAATTTATTTTTAATTCTGCTGGACCAAAATCTGAATCGTGAATTTGGAAAATTCTGAATTTTAGAGATATAAAAAAAAATTGCGTTTTCTTCGATTTTCTAGGCTATTCGAAATTATTCGGGAATATCCAAATTATTTAAATTTTACATGGCGGTGCTTAGCGCGTTCCTTTGGTTTTACAAATCTGATTTCGATTGACGGCTAATTATTTTTTACACAAGTTCAATTTTTACTGATCTGTTTTTTTTTTGTTGGTAGTTTTACTCCCCTTTTTACATATAAACCAACAAATAGTATTGTCATTGCTGCCGTTTGATATTTGACACGTGTAATTTGTGAATTATTTCTCATTTGTGGTTAAAACATCTTTTGTCTATTTTATTGACAATTTGCGGTTAAAATGTTTTTGTTATTAAAAGATAAAATGCGACTCGGGAACTGTTTGCTGTTTATAAATTATTATTGTACTTATATTCTATATTCTCTATTTTCTGTATTCTCTCGCTCATTTCCACAACCCCTGTATTGTAGGTTGGTCGTTTGTTATTTCTACAATATATTTTGACAGAAAACAAAAATTCACATGCACTGTGAGACAAAAGTCTACATATAGCGAAAATCAATTTCAATAAAATAGGAAATAATAAATTGAAACAATCAAAATATTTCTTTAGTATCTAGGTAGTTGGCCCTCCATTTGGATCAATTACAGCATGCAAGATGCAATAGTCGAGGCATAGATAACACCAATTTTTATGTTGTTTCAGGAGTAAATTCTGCCCAAACATTTTTCGAGTTCCCGGCTACTAATATTATATTTTCGAACTAGCCGTTCTATATTTCCAAATATGCTTTATTGAGTTAAGGAAATTTAGGTGTTTAGAAACGTTGTACAGTAACCACTTTTTTACATCTGTCACTGTATATTTTCGATCATTATCCTGTTGAAAGATCCAAGGAGAACCATTATTGATGGCTGAAGATTATCTTTTAATTAAACTAAAGGAGTCCATGATGCCAACAATGAACATTAAATTACCCACCTCACCCGACGCCATTTTTCCTCAAACCATCACACTTGGATTCCATTGATATTTTCTGTAGTAAAAACAACTATTTTGTAGAAAAACTTATTGTTCAAAATTGTCGGTTTTTATATATCACATAAAATCAGGGTGTACATATGTCTTCAATCGAAATCGTTTTCAATCGAAAACGACAATAATAAACGATAAACGATTTGTGTAATAAAACTAAAGTAACTCACAATTAATTTAAACAAAACTTTAATATTATTATAACAAGTTAACAAAATTTCTTTATTTTGTATACGGGTAAAAACTACAAGACCGGTTTTGAGCTTTGCTCTTCATCAGTAAAAATTTTATTTGACGTTTTCGAAATCTTTGGTTGGATTGCATAAAATTTCAGAGTTCACTAGAAATGAATCACGTTTTGCTTCGTCTCACGTTTAAGTATCGCATTTCTTTTGTATAATACTAATTATTGGTCTGTGGCGTAAAATTTGTGTTCATTAGGTGACGTTCTCCTTTTTGAAGTTTTGTGCTTCGTTTTAATTATCGGTTTAAAAAGTGTTGCATTTATGTACATATAATATACATACACCTATATTTCTTCGTAACTGAACTTAAGCAACATTTTATTAGTTAAAATAAAATAAATGTTAATTTTATTTTATGTCTTCTAAGAAAATAATTTCATTTTTATCTTTGTATACTTGGAAAGTCTCTACGCCTTAGCTTTCAAGATCAATTATTCCATAAAATCATATTTATTATTAGGTCTCTAGTTGTTTGTTTGCATTATTGATCTTATTATTCGTATTTGTTTTATTCTTGTTTATAAATCGTAAGTTCCTCCAAACAGTCCATCAAATCACCTTTCCTCATTTTATAAAGAATTTCCATGCTAGTATTAATGTCTATGGTGTTGAGTTGAATTAATGTGAAGAGCAAATCTCGATTCTGGGTATACATCTTACCGATATCTTTTATGTGTTCTTATACCTTTGAACAGATGATCTTCCAGTTTGTCCAATGTAGTTTATAAACTCCAGTTTATTGGAATCCCATTCCAATTTATGTTGAGTTTTCAATGAGATTTTGTGACCAAAGTTTCGAAAGATTTTTTTTTATATTATTGACTCTTGTATATATTGTAATCCGCGCTAATATACTTGTTGGTGTGATTATCTTGTGAACATGTGTCATATTCATTTGATCTATGATTGTAGCTTTGTCTATGATTGTAGCATATTTGATATTATTTTATTTCTCTAATTAATCGCGTGGTAAAAAGAACGGTGTAAAATGTTTTTCATGTAGTCTTGATGATATTAATTTAAACCAACGTCACTTGTAAAAATTCATCTAATGGTAATAAATCTGTGGTTCCTGATAGTGATTTGGTTGATAAATTTGCAAAGATTAACCCTTTAATGCATACTGTAGCATATCTGCATCATGTTATTCTAATTTGAACTGCATCTACATTTGAGCATATTTTTTCTGTTTTGTTTCGTATATCTGTTGTTCATTTGTTTTTCTATCTCGTTTCACACATTTTTTTGTTTTTTTCTGCGTTTTGAAAATAAAATCGCCATTTAAAATTAGGTAGTCGATGTTTTGCCTAAAGTAAGTAGTAAACATGCATTTACATATGTAATTTTTTTTAAATAAGAATATTGTTTTTGAATATTTATTTTAATTTTGAACTAATTGCCTTTTTATGAAGAAGCGTTATAAATGGAAAAATATTTAAATTTTATACCACAAATGCATAATGATGCAAATAGGCATAATGTCATAAAATGAATTTTCCCGGAAAATTAGCTGCTTCCAACCATTTTTACTTTGAAATTCGTTTCAACCAAATACATCTTTACAAGAAAAAAAACATTTCAATTAAAAAGAAAAAATCATGCATTAAAGGGTTAAGAAGTCTCTGGATGATCTGCTAAGCTGAAAACTAACAGGGCTAATCATGTTATATTCTCTATATGCCTCGATTCAATTAATGCTAAATTTGAATGGTTAAAAAATTATCTACAATCATCGAGAATCAAAGTCAACAAATAAATCGCTTAGAAGAAGAAACCGTTGAACTAAACAACATTTTAAATCGATTAACAACAAACCTGAAAATATTGAAGACAACCTAAAAAGAACAAATTTAACATTTCATGGCGTACTAGAAGAACTTAATGAAGTAGTACTGAATAAAGTTCATCACATTTTAAAATAACTGGAATCTAAAATATTGAATGGAAAAGACAACTTGTATTGTACTTAAAGAAATCAATCAGCGGCTTGTAATACATACAATCATCGGCATAAAAATATAATCTATAATAAAATTATGTTAATCTGACTGTTACTGACCGTTGTGACCGATTTTTTTACGAATCGATTAATCAAATAATTGAAACACACGTACCACTTACGCGCTACATCAATAAATGTTACCCTGATGCCAAAGAATATTTTAAGTTAAATACAACAAATGTTCTGATTATACGTATTACGTTTAGTTATCCAAGATGAGATCTAAAGCTAAAAAGGAACAAAGGCTGTGTTATCGCAATTTTATTACAGCAACCGAGAATTATCTACGTGATGGCCCGAACCATTTTTTGTCTTACTGCTCTAAGAAGAAGAAAATAAATATTCTCTCTGCGCGAATACATCATAATGACAAAACGGCTGTAACACATTAGATATACATATGTAATTCATTTGGGAATTTCTTTATACAATCATGTAGCATTTTACTTGATTTATGTATTATTGATGCTGAAAGATTGGGGCTGATCAATTATCTCCTAATTTTTAAAGCAATCTAGCTCGAATCATCTAAGTATCGTTCACTATATTATTTAATAAATTATTTGGTGAAGGAAAATTCCCTGAATAAAGGCCAATCTCAATACTAAATTGTGTTTCCAAAATGTTCGAGAAAATTATTCATAAAAAACTATTTGCTCACACTAAGGGCATAATATCTAAAAATCAACATTCTACGTTCAGCCAGTCGTTAAATTCCGATTTTGATGGTGAGTTAGCATTGAGAGATACATTTAATTTCAATAAAAACGGTTTCACCTGCATCATAATTCGTATTTTAGTGATTAAAAATTATTTCCTGGTCCCCATATCTAATTTTCTACGCTATAATATTTCTTATATGTCATATTAAAACTTAGTTTTATCTATACATAAGTATTTAAAATTTTGTTAATGTGTGGTTTTCTTAAATATTATTTTAATGTAAAAAATTATCTGTTTGTGTTTTTTGTTTACAAATATGACACGCAAATGAAGCTCAACCTCTAAAATCACAAGTATTCGGAATTTTGGTAAATTTGACAACAACAACATTTCATTTAGATGTAAATGAATAATTTGATGTAAAATGATTATTTAAAAAAAAAAAATGTTGGAATCTAAAACCGGATTTCTTAGTGTTAATTGAGATAATTTAATCATTGTTTGGGTTAAACTTTTACTAAACTTAAAAGCTCACAAGGCTATGTTCTTTGCTTTGCAATACAAATGATATATTACATATATTTGTTAACACCAAGTATGACATGAAAATGAAGCTCAACATCTAAAATTACAAGAATTTGAAGTTTTAGTAAATTTGACAACAACAACATTTCATATAGGATTTTGACAACAACAAAATATCACGCTGCTTTCATTGATAATTTGATGTAAAATCGTTATTTAAAAAAAATGCTGGACTCTAAAACCGAATTACTTATAGTGTTAACTAAGAAAACTTAATCATGGTTTGGGTTAAATTTTTTTTAAACTTTAAAGCTCACAAAGTTCTGAAGTCGAGTATTTTGTCTGACTGAAAGAAGTCGAGTATTTTGTTTCATTATTATATTTAGTGAAAATGCCCAAATATCAATCAGCGTTAGCAGTGTGTGTTATATACACATTGAGTGGTGCGAGTGATAAACGATTAAATTTAAAAAAAATTTAATGTTTTTTCGTAGGGACTAATAGCGTTGCCAGACTGTGGTTTAATAAATCCGATTTAGCTAAACTGGTTCAGATACTCTACGAAACAAAACGCGATTAGCAAAAATTAGAGTTAACACACTACGGTTAAACTCGAAAAATTCATTAAATCCGATTTATTAAATCGCAATGTGTCAATGCTATAACACATCTAACCCTTTATGGAGTCACATGTTGCACTTCTGCAACATACCATTCCAATTGACGTAAAAATATAGCAAAAGCCGATAGATCGACTTTACTCGATGTTGTAAATCGGCAACAGAGCATTCTAACGTTTTAGGAACAAATCAGCTAACTAGATTGTGACATTTGTATTTATGTTGCATTGAAGTGATGAACGCGTACAAACCTGTTTCGCGCTCTTTGAATTCGTTTACGAAAAGTGATTTATTGGTGAAATACTGATATTAGGCTATTGAAATTAATGTGAATAAAAGATAAGAGGATGTATTTTAATAATCAAAAATATTTTTTTGCAAAATCAATTTTTTTTTTATTTTTGGACTGATTTTGTTTTGTTGCATAAATGCAACATTGCGCGTTTGTAATAGATTTTTTTTCAAAAGGATCAAAATGAATCGTAAATTGCGTAATTTGACTATTCAGGACCTGGAAAATATACTAGTAGAATGGGAAGACAGTGAAGATGGCTTTGAATTTTCCGATGAGGACGATGTCGACAATCCAACACATAACTTCCAGCTGAATGAGCACGAAAGTTCTGATGAGGACCCAGAGGTATCATACCTGACTTGGAAAATGAAGTTCAGGCTGCCAGCCCCTAGCTACTACATCCATCAATACCAGTTCAGTAGTACTGTAACGGATCCAAGGTCGGTTTCACTCCTCCTAGTACTAGTTCAGCAGCGGCCCCAAGTACGTACATCTAATCGTGTTCTAAGGGATAATATCACATGGAAAACGAAAAGCCTGAATTTAAATGATGGCCAACTACGTTTTCATGAATCTGACACTTTACCTCCAGAAATACTTCGTTTGGATACTTCTTTTGAGGTATTTTCATATCTGTTTACTGAGGACATTATCGACCTTATAAGAGACCAGACTAATTTATACTATGTTCAGAAAGATGCTAATAAACCTGTAAACGTAACTACTTAGTGAAGAAATACATACGCCAATTTATTGGTATTGGATATTACATGTCAATAGTTCGTATGCCAAATGTAAAATGTGGACAATGCCGTCGAAACGATTCGAATTACTTAGACAGTCATTACACTTCAACGACAATAGTAAAATGTTCCAATATGACCACGTTGATTCTGATCGATTATATAAAACCCGGCCATTGATAGAGGCATTCAAACACAACTTCAAAAAGTTACTTTTGAAGCGCATTTATCTGTAGATAACAAATTTGTTCAACAAAAGTTTGAAGTGTGCTGAAACAATATTTACCCGACAAACCCCATAAATAGGGATTCAAACTTTATGTTATATGTGCTGTACCCGAGTATGGATATTAATTTGAAGTATATAGTGGACAGGAAAAAGATGCGCAGCCGGCGAGCCTCAGTTAGGGGCATCATCTAATGTAGTAGTTCGCCTTGCCCGCGATGTGCCTGCCAATCAAAACTACCGGCTGTTTTTCGATAATTACTAAATCTCGATCCCATACTTGTCCAGTCCCGGCATTTTGGCTTTAGGAGCTATGAGAAAAAACCGAATTTCCATCTGCAAGCTGCCAAATGAGAAAATTTTTAAAAAAGAACCGTGCGGTACTTCAATAGAACAGGTCGATAACTGCAATGGAATTGACGTGGCTATGGTCGTCGCTTGGAGAGAAAAAAAAAATTTTCACTTTAGCATCCAATTTGGCAGAAAAACACCTAACATCTGTAGTAAGAAGGTGGAACAAGTCTGGTGGTTTCTGTTGAACGTCTTTGTGTCGTATAACCGACATATGGGTGGTATCGACCTATTAGATTGTGTTGTGGGCTACTACAAAATTAAACTTCGTATACCTACTAAATGTTGGTATCTGCGAATTTTTTATCATTTCTTAGACATGGCCATGTGTAATTCATGGCTGTTATACCGAGGAATAAACACTGAAAAGGGTTGTACAAGTAATGCTCTTAACTCTGCTGAATTCAGAGTAACTATACCAGAGACGTTATGCAAACACAGTGTCGTTGAAGGATGTTTAGGTTTGACAAAAATGGCAAGAAAATCTGAGTAGATGGGGTTATTACATAACCTTCAGAGAGTCCAAAATCGTTGGACAGAAAATCGGAACAGATTATCCAAGCTAGATATCGGAAAAAATTGAATTTCAACATGAGAGTGAATATTCAGACATTCAGAGTGGTTACAGTAGACAGACACAAGGCAAGGTTTTTTAACATATTTATTAACTTCAAACTTTATTCAACAAAAGTTCATATCCCAAGAAAATTTTTAGTGGTTGACAAAAACTAAATATGTGTCGAAGAAAATTCTGCAACTGTCGTTCTCAATTTCTCCGCATAAGATGGATTCTCAATGGAGTTGACTTTATATCTCTGCCAGTATTTGAGGAATTCATGGTGAACACTTTCACCAGCTTGTTCCGACCATAGACCTAGACCATTATGTGAGCCAATGAATCCAAGCGTTTCTCTCATGTCCGTTAGAATAACGTGGAGTTTTAGGGTGACACTAACTCCAGTTGCTTGTACGGCTTTTTTCAAATCTTCAACCAACTTGTCAATGACACACTCTTTCCTTTCTACACAAAAACACTTCTTGACAATTCATTCATTGCCTTGAATGCTGAGATGAAAGGCACTATTCGAAAATATCCACAATCTTGATAAATTTCAGCATCGTTTAACCGGTCTGCTTCTTTCAGTAGCCTTCTGCATGCATTTCCTTCAAATATTTCGCCATGATATCCTTTCGAAATGACATTTAATTTTTTTGGCCAAAGCAGTGCCTTTTCTCTTCCCAAAACTGGTACTAACCCAGACCAAAAAAGATGATTCACGAACCCTTGCAATAGGTGTAGCTCAGGGGGTACACATTTTTCCGATACGGTGAGCTCATCACTTTCTCTAAATAAAGGAGAATTCACGGCACTTCTAGAATATCTTGCCATTTTCTTCTGTTTTCCATCAGCACAAAATCTACTAAAATCTATTTCCAGTTGTCCATAGGTTTTCAGATTTTGAGCTCATGGATCCATATTGTCCTGATCTAAATCGCCATCTTTTAGCTTATTCAGTATCACAAAACAGTAAGGGCAAGGGTACTAGGAGGTGGCCGTTTGCTGGCCATTCACAATCAAGAGCAACTTAAAATCCGCCACAAATTTGAACGTGATATTATTTAGTTGGGTTAAATGAAATATCAGCTTTAGGTTCTCATAAGTTTCCTTGATTTTAGGCACTGTGCATAACATAATCAGTTTGTGGACGCTGTTCAGATTTGCATTTTTGCCAACTATTCCTCCTTCTGCATACTTTGTTCGTTTCCCTGGAACATCTTGCTCATAATGAGAGCAGTCATATGTGAGGTTATCATTTGCCGGTAGAATGGTTAAAGAAACCTTGAAAAATCCCTGTCCTCCATCCGCCATCACCTTTATTAAATAATACCCAACTAGTTCACGCTTTTCAATAACAGATTCAATTAATGCTTCAGCATCTGCCCAGATAACAGGTCTTTTTTCTTTTGCCACACTGTTTTCAACATCGAACTCCATTTCTTTTTGTTGATAGAGATTCAAGAGTGATTTTGAATTCTCAGTTACGTGCTTCGAATGATGTGACGAGACGGACTTTCTTCCAGCGATACAGCGAATAAAATTTGTAATTTTGGCTATTTGCCTTGAGGAAGATCCAGTTTTCACTTGTAAATTGTCCAATCGTTCGGAAGAAAAGAATGGATAGGGTTTGTCTTCGGGATGAACAAGTATTCGGCAGGGGGTTCCCGGCGTGGTCAACTTTAATTCGATATTTTTTCTCTGGAGATTATCCGTGGAAGCCTTGATTTTGTTTTGGAGAATTGAGCCTACAATTCTGTTTTATTGATTATCCGGGAGAGTCTGAATTGTTGATGAAAGGTTCTTAAAAATGACATTAGTAGACCTTTGATGGGTGATACAAGAATGGCGTTTCCCTTTACCGATTTCTTGAAAACATATCCTACAAAGTACCAACCTAGATACATACATATTTACAAACATTCATACCAACACACATGGAAATTTTTCAATAGTTTGATACCGGAATTCAGTTTTTCCTGATATCTAGCATAGATAATCTGTTCCGATTTTCCGTGCAACGGATTTGGACTCTTTAAAGGATCCATAATAACCCCCTCTACTCAGATTTTCTTGCCATTTTTGTCAAACCTAAACATCCTTCAACTACACCGTGCAAATATAAGACAATCAGCCGCACAAAGCGCAGAAGTGATGTTGAATGTTTCATTCAAAATAAAAATAAGAAAGATCCAGCTAAAAATGTTCCTCCGAAAGATGAGAGGTTGGACCAATATGGGCACTCAGGTCGGTTTGGGTGGATAAACGAATGAGGTTGAAATTTCCAGGCTGCAGTGGGTATACGCAAACAGATTGCGAAAAATGTGGGATTAGTTTGTGTTATAATAAGCAAAACAACTGTTTTGCAATTTTTTTATATGTATTTCGTAATTCACTTTAATATTGTTTAGCATTATTGATGTAATGTTGCATTTCTGCATAATTTTTTTAGAATAATAAATACTTTTTTTAATGAGATTTTTTAAAATTATTTTTCCCGTTAATAATACCTTATTTACCACCTAGAATCTGTAAAATTAACAAAAAAAAAAATCCAATCTTGCGCCATAAGGGGCTAAAGGTTGATATTATAGTACCTCCGTATCAGCAAAACATTCAGGCTTTCTAGAGAATTTTAGCAAGTTTCGACAAAAAATCACCCCACCCTTGAATTTGAACTTAAAGTTTCACGCCAGTTGCACTGGGACATTTTCGTCCGGCCGACCACTTTGTGTCGAGGAGAGCTAGGCCCTGCCCCTTTTCCGTTTTCCTAGAATTCCCAAGTGAAATTTCGCTTGGGAAGAAATCGTCCGCGGAGGGAAGAAGATGGATACCATACGCGTTTTCAGGGAGACATGTCCGAGGCCGGTACAGGAAATTTGGTCGTGCTTCATTGTAAGTATGTATTATGTTTCGTTGTATTACAGTGACTTTTCGTTGGTAGCATTCTAACAGATATCTGTGTCAAATTTCGTGATAATATCTTTAATAGTTAATGAATGAGATACGCTTGTTTACTTTTATCTAAAAATGTAAAGCAGTTGCATCAAATTTTGCTTCAAAATTGAATCAAATTATGTTCTGATTGAAGAGATACACGCCAAATCGTAGAAGATTTTGAAGATCATTCTGGAAATCGTGTATTTTTGTTCAACGGAAGTATTAATAAATAATTAGTGTACTATAGAATGCGGTGAAATCTCAGTCATTTTCTCTAAAATTTATTTCAGAATGAATACCGTTTGGTATAGTGGTTTGAATATTTTTTTCTGGATGGAATCGACACTTTCTTAAAATTTAGCCGAGAGACGCATTTTGAAAAAAAGTTTTATTTACATTTAATTTATGACAAACATTGAATGACGTTTCATTATCACTCATTATACTATGAAAATTCTAATATCTGGGATTGCATTTTGTAACATCACTTTCGATAATGCTGTACCTCTTGTAACAACAATAAATTTGTATCTATTTCGCTTTTTCAATTATGCATTTTCTAAAGCTATCTCGCAGTTATTTTATTCATCATTCTTTATCATCCAAATTTTTGTTTCGTGATATTTTATCGAAGTGAAGAAACGGGAAAGTATGCAATAGGCTGAGATCGCATTAGAAAAAGCGTAATAAAAAAGCGAAATAGAGTAAAAATGTATTCTTGTTACAAGAGAAAAAGCATTATCGAAAACGAATCGAAAGTGATGGTACAAAATGCCACCGCTGGTGTTCTAAATTTGTCTCGGCATTCTCAATGTTTATGATTGGTTTATCATTGTTTTTGTTACTGTAATTTTGGTAAAAACTTAATTGGTTTTACAAAAAAAATCGCAAAATGAACTGGTAAAAGGAATTACACATAATACACATTATGACGCGTTACTCTAGTTTCTCTAGTTTCAGCCGTCACGTTCGAATTCCACCTACAGGCAGACAAATTAGTCAAAGCAAAATCTATTTTTCTTGTCTTGAAACAACATGTAATCAACAAAACATATTAATTATTTTTAGTATAATATGGTTTTCTAGGGCTTTTTTTATAGTTCCGGGTTGGGAGATTTTAATTTTCTAATTTTATGATATTTAAGACTGGTGATCGATTTTTGGTTAATAATTACCGACCAATTTCAGTTCTTTCACACAGCACTACTTGACCATTTAAATTTTAATAAACTTATAAATAGCAATCAGTATGGTTTCATGACATGGAATGTTTATTTCTTGACTTAAAGAAAGCTTTCGATTGTGTAAATCATACACTAGCATATAAGATTATCAGTTTTGGAATCTCGGGTAATACACTTAAGTTAATACAAAGTTATCTTAATGACAGTAGGTAAACTGTTCGAATCGGTAAACATGAATCTTCGAAAATTGATGTTTTAGTTGGTGTTTCACAAGGGTCCATTCTGGGCCCAGTTTTGTTTTTGATTTACATAAACGATATTTTCAATTTAAATTTGAAGGGTAAGATACAGCTTTTTACATACATACTAAACTTAAAAGTGAAATGGAGAATCGCCTGGTTATTATCAATAATTGGCTGTGTATTAACAAATTGGCACTGAACGTTTCTAAATCAAATTTTATTGTATTCTACTTAAAACACAAACCACTACAAATGTTTGATGAAATTAAACTTAATGGGGAAACAATTAAACGTGTTGAATGTGCTCGTTACCTCGGATTACAAATCAACTCGCAGCTTTCCTGGATTAATCACATAAACGATGTTAAACAGAAGATATCCCCCATCATATGTGTCTTACGGTGAGTTGGGCGATTTACTAGTTTTTTTATAAGTCTAAAATACGATTATTATTTATGCCGATAATACGCGAAAAGTATGCCGATAATTGGAAATTTCCCTTTTAGGATAATGATGAAAAAAGCAAGAAAGGCTTATAGTGAACAATCGCTCCGTGAAGCGTCGAGGCTGCACAACTAGGGATGAAAACCAGTGCGGTAAGCAAAATATTTAAAGTTCCTTGATCTACGATCCAGGATAAGGTGAAAGGCAAAACTACCAATGGCATTCCGGGCGGGCATTGGTGTGAATTGTGTAGTCAAAAGGTAAAACAGCTTATGGTGAGTTTATTCAGTTGAATATTATATTCATTTTCACTTATGCCTTTTACTTAAAGTTGCTACGGCTTGCGACCAAAGCCTTTGGCCACAACGCATTACCATTTAAATCAAAATTAGTGAGGTTAGAGGAGAGCTAGAAAACGTTGAATATTAAAAAAGGTAAAACAGCTCAAGTCGACTTAAGCTGGTTTATCTTTTGAGCACAGAATTATTCTTAAAACAACATCCAATCATATCAGAGAGGATATCTCAAAGTTTATCAGCCAGCAGAACGTCGATTACAGAAAATGACATCAGCACATGGTTTGGAAGGATATCATCATTTATAGAAGAAGAACATTTTCAAGACGTCTTAAAAGATCTATCGCGAATTTTTAATGCAAATGAAACGGCATTTTTCTTATGCCCGCACGAGAATGCGGTTTTAGTACGGAAAGGATCCAAGAAGGTTTCAGAGGATTCCCGTTAATATTATAAAAAACTATCCATTAGATTGGGGTATCGGCAAGTGCGAGGGTGGATGGATGACGTGCCAAAAGTTGTTAGTAGTTCCAGTACATACATAGCTAACGTATTTTATCCTTGGCTCGTTAAATCTAAAAAACAATTTCCCGTATGCTTATTTATGGACGGACATTGCTCTCACCTGTCCCTCCCCCCGGTCGAATTTTGTAGAGATCATCAAATTATTTTAATTATCTTACTTAAAGAGAAGTGTTCTACGAAATTGGAAAATTAGAAATAAAAATGTCAAGTTGAGCAGAGTAAATTTTGCACCTCTTCTGAAAATTTGCTTAGATCAGGCTCTAAAGAGGCAAACAATCGTAAAGGATTCATCACGTCCGGACTATACCAAAGCAACCTTGATTATACAAGCCATAATCTAAAAATCGAAGCTTTTTTAAGGGAATTAGAAACGACGAAAAAATCAAAATTTCCATAGTAAAACACATAAAACATATGGGAAATCAATTTTTTCCTTAAGACAAATTTGTCAATGAAAACGTTACAAATTCTTAATTATGATTTCTGAAATATTTTCATAAATGTTTGAATTTCAACATATATAAATCTCGTTTAAGTAAATCGTTTTCATTTTCTTGTAATAATTGATTTATTTTAACCAAAATATAAAAAAAAGTTCATAACAATAGCTTTCTGGTCAAATTAAAAAGAAAAGCTTACTACAAGTCGTGTGCATTAAATCAATGTACATAGATGGCAGTGGGTAGTAAACATTTTGAAAAATCGTACCAAAAATTGCGACCTGGGGAAATTTGAGTTTAAAAATTGTAGGATAAGCAAAACAAATTCACAAAATATTAAGAACGTGTCATAATTGTGTGATTAAATAATTTTTTTCGTATTTCTCTGCCAACAATTATAGACATCTAACGTACACTAGTAAAACTAAAGATAAATTTAGCAAGTATTATTTTAATTTGTCAGAGCCAACTTTGATGTATTTTTCAAAATGAAAGTTCGAAAAATATATTTTAGAAATAATTTAATTTTAAAATTTCTGCAATTAATATTTACTTAATACCAATATACGCTTTTTGTATATTGCTGCTAAAGATATGTAGAACACTTTTGTATAAACATTTTGTAACATTTTTGCTGTTTTCATTGAAAAACTTGAAGCTAAAAAACACCATTTTTACTATGGATTCCTATGGAAATCAGTGAAAAGTTATACCACTAAAAAAGCTTCTAAAAAATACGTCATAATGATTATGGCTCTATACTCTAGAAGGCTCTGACTATACCCGTTCGATGCAAACGCGATCGATTATTCAAAACTTATAGAAGTTCCATGGCCAACGTGTTTCGATCAACCACAACAGCACAGGGTGTATTATTTTTTGGGATGGTATAAAAAACGAAAGTGTTAATGTTTTACCAAACGTCCATGCGAGCACTGCGCCGCTACATATCACATTGGATGATGAATTTTGGTCCGGTAACCAGAATTTATTGAATTGTATGATGGCATCGTCATTTTACCGAAAGAGCTATTGACACCATACTGTTCCGGAAGAAACTGTAAATATTCTATCACATATAATCGAGCAGAATTCAAAAAAAAAAAAGACGAAATGAAAATATTATTGGCATAACTGATCAACAGCCTAGTTGTTCGTATTTGTCATTTCAAGAATTCCCCCCTCCCTTTAAAAATTCGTTTAATTATCCCGAAGCTTAGATCCCGCTCCCCTCAATCACTGATATTTTGGGAGCAACTGGGCAAAGCCATGTAGCACAGTTGATCTTGCAAAGGGCTATCATCAAGTGGCAATGAATGCTCATCATAAAGAAACAACAGCTTTTAGTTCTAATTCCGAGCACTATCAATTCAAAAGAATAAGCATGGGTTTCAAAAATGCACCGAGCAACGGCTTATAAATAGTGTATTAACTGGGCTTAATGGTTTGAAGTGTCTTGTTTATCTGAACCACGTTGTCATCTATGGGAAAAGTTACACAGATCATAAATTAAAACCCTGCGAAAATTCAATTTAAAACTTAATCCAGAAAAGTGCCAATTTCTTCCATTTAATTTTTTTTATGTATTAAGGTGCTATTCCATGGGAATATTTTACTGAATAGTAAAATTAAAGGAATAAAAAATATATATTTGCTAGATGGGGGAATAAAACAAAAAGCCGAATCAGTAAAAAAATATCTGTGCCTATAGTTGTGACCCTCCTCTACAAAGTATCAAATCGAGAACTTTTTATAGAAGTGTCACTAACACATGAACATAAAATTTGTATATGATGAAAAATAATTCTCACACACAATTATACACAGCACACAAAAAAAAAAAGTCGTGACCCAGAGGGTAGACCCCACTATTCCTACGTTTAGGAGGTTGCTGAAACCAAATATGACCATAAGAAATGAATCCAATTGCCTATTTTCATTACCACCCCTCTGGGGTCGAAATTTCAATTTTTATGCAAAGTTGGAATGCATGTGCATTTCTACGTTTCTTGGCTTGCTAAAACTGAAAATGATAACAACAAATAAATTCAACCCTTCCATCACCTCCTGGCGCCCCTTACTACCCCCCGAAAGAGGTTGAAATTTCAATTTCCATGCAAAATTGAGATATATGTACATTCCTATGATGTTTGGGGCGCTGGAATAGAAAATGACAACGAAAAGTATATTTGACCCTTCCGTCACCCCTAGCACGTAACGGGAAAATGGGTAATTGGAATAATTTTTCATGGTCATATTCGGTTTTAGCGACCTCGAATACGTGGAAATAGCGGGGTCTGCTCTCTGGGTCACGAGAATGACGATTTTATGGTAGAGATTTTTTTATTCTGTGACGCAAATTGTTCGAAAAAATGAAATTCTAAGTATGTATATTTAATTTATTAGATAATTTTGTGACGAAAAAATAATCGAATAAATACTAAATTACTAAATACTTAATATTTTTAGCGATTACTGGTTATGTTTTTGTTTAATGTCAAATTTCCCCTTTTGCTATAAAAACAATAAAAAACACATGACGTTTGTTTCATCAAATTTTCATTCCGTACATTCTAACAAATTTATTTGTACGTGGAGAACGTGACCATTTTCAATCATCAACAAATGGAATTTAATCAACAAATCGAGATAAATTAAAAATGTGAGTGAATAGAAACTCTGTGGTTGATATATGAATTCTGTGAATTTATCGTTATTTTTTGAACCTCTAGCAATTGTAAATGGTTGACAGTTGGTGGTTCACAACCTCCAGTAGGACTATTTTAATTAGTCACACATAAAATAAATGATTATATGCTTTAATTTAATTGTGCCACTTAAAGAGAATTCCACCGGAATTAAGAGAAATCCTTGAAGACAATAATATTATTAAGATGGGCGTACCACCTCATGATAATGCAGCTTACTTGGCCAAAGATTACAGAGTATGTGTAGCCAGCACGCTACATTTGTGTTATATTGCACAGCTTACTGGATTTAAACACGGTGGACTGGGCCAATTTGATCTCGAGTCTATTAAATGTTGAGCTGCATAAAGATTGGGCGTATTCGATGCTCAGATTGGGAGGCACTCACACTAAATAACCGGCAAATCGTTTATGCCGGGAAACATATTAAGGTCGCCATCGAACTTTTTAAAAAATAGAGACTTCTTAAAGTCTACTGTTGTGTTTAAACTTCTACTGTTGTGTATCCCGTGCCATCAGACCAGCAATATGAGCGATCTCCGTGTTCGTTACACATTAAGGATAATCAACTTAATGACATCGAGATACCAAACATGAAGAAAATCCGTTCAACGGCGCGAGCGTTACTTAATTCCAAATATAATATTTCAGAAAACCGAAAAGAGGAACTACGCGATGTAATCAGGTAGATTTACCCTAACGACGAGCTGTATGAGCCATTCTTTAATTATTTACTTGACCTTCCGCATAGCGAAAAATAACAAAATTTGGGTGAGCATTTCTATAATAAAAATGGGGGCCTAGTTAAAAAATGTGGCGCCAACATTTCTTACAAACGATGAAACCACAATTTTTACCCTCACTCTGGTATTTAATCCATAATAGCGACAGACTAAAAATTAGTGCGGAAGAGGGGCAAATCGAGCTAGGAGGATATGCTATCTGCCGGTCTACACCCTGCACTATTAAAATTAAAACTGGATAAATCGAATTCAGAGAATAATAACGTGTCTCAAGACACGACTATTACGACACATGACTCGATGGCCGACGATGAAATAGCAACGAATGATGAAAATTTTAACCGAAACACGCTTAGTTTGGACACTACGATTACGTTAAGTAATCCAATTTTATCATTAGAGCATAAGTACGAGAAGTCGAATTCTTAATAAATCGGAAAAAAAATATTTTACCATAAACAAAGAACTTCTCGTGTGAAGCTTACAAATTTACAATATTTTTTCGACGCATGAGTAAAATCCACTCGTATCTCAACGATCCCAGTTTAGAATTAATTTCCGTTACTAGGGAACTCATTTTTTGGATAGGATGAGGAAGCAGAAAATGACATCGCCTAGATTTGAATTATTAAATCACTCAATAAAATAGAGGATAATTTTTAAATTTCAATTATAGATTGTTCAATGAGCCTGATAAATTCCATTTTGATTACCAATGTCCTATTTGAAAATCAAAACACAGAAATGCTGTTTCTAAGTGGAAGTAATCGTTGGTTCAGTACGTTTCCGGAATACCGAGCAGTTTTCTAAAGATTATCTCTATAGTTCTATTCCTTGTGAAGAGACAAATATATGTTAATTAACTAAGATTCATAAGTGAATGTAGCAAATATGTAAATCTATCGATAACTATCAAAACTGGTTGCTAAAAATAGTCAAGTGGAATGTACTGCCATACAAAGCACAAGTTAGTAATTAAAATTAATATTCCTAAATTGGGAGAATTCCAAAATCTATAAAAAAATTTCTACTGAACAATTTGAAAAACTACCCCATTGCCATATACAATCTCCTCATATACCTATTTAAAAACTATAAAATATAGTTTGATTTAAATTTAGAAATTTATTTAACATTTGTTATATTTAAAATAAAAACAAGCAGCTAATTATGATTCTTAAAAGGTATTTTTGTAATTTTATGTTGAAATTTGTAACAAAAATTTAATTATTTATTTAGTTTGTTAGTTTTTATTTTTCTTATATCATATACACAACGCGCAGTAACAACAAACTATACATGTTTTTATGTGTATTTATGTATATGACAAATATAGGAACGTAGAGCACGTACACGATCTTGCATATAGCATAAACAAAACTAAAACTTTTGTTAGTTTTTATGTTTTCATCAAAAACCAAAAAGTTTTTCCTCCATAAAACACAAAATTTACGAATAAACATGGAACAAAAAGTTTAATTTAAAAATTAATAATAATAATAACAGAACACAACAATTACCTAAATAATAATTATTTGTGTTGTTTTTTTTTTGATGGGGCATTGAAGTTGTTTACAGCTAAATTTTATTTTTGTTTTCAAAATGTACAGGAATGAATGATTCATAACGTGATTTAATATTTTCTGCGGATTTACAATTTTGTCCATAAAAACGGTATATTCAGTCAAAATTTATAAACTCTAAGAACAGTTATTCGTCAGAATTAAAGATTAGTGTTCATCCAAAGTTTACCGGTACTTTTCTGAAAGGGGAAAAATCACCGCCAATTTAATTTGTGGCAGCGTTACGATTCATAACTTAGACCAAATATTTGGAAAGCTTCTATAATTAGTATTTAAACGAAATAGAAATTGAAAAGATATGCTCCAATTACACTTTAGACAATGATCCTGTATCATATGAATTAGGTATTACTATGATCACCTTTAGAGCAACAACAAATTGGTGGATATAATGACATGTTGATCTACCATAAGAATAGCCTCGCGGTACACAATATTCATGAGAACTAATAAAATAAAATTCATTTCTACTTATGCACTAATCGACTTTTGCGCATTTTCTGTTTAATTGTCTATTTTTACGTTTTTATTTTCCGATTTCCAACGTAATATCAAAGAAAGTAAGATATCTTATTCTCTTTCATATTACCCCCTCTTCCTACTTGGAATGAAAATGTATTAACAGAAAATTAAACAGAAAACACGCAAAAGTCGATTAGGGCATAAGTTCGAATGACGAAAGGCCGAACGCCGAAAGGCCGAATGTCGAAAGGCCGAATGTGTCGAAAGGCCTTTTGGCGAAAGGCCGAAATGGACGGAAGGCCGAATATCGAAAAGCCGAATGTCGAAAAGCCGATTGTGACGAAAGGCCGTTTGTGTCGAAATTGATTTTAATTTTTCATCTTTTTATGAATGAAAATTTTCAAAATTTTTATTTTTGTGAGAACCAAAATTTATATTTTCATCAAAATGTTTGTATAAAAATGTTTAATAGTAAGTCGCCTTAAATAATACAGAAACTGAAATCCCGAAAAAAAATTCAGAAAAACAAGAATCCAAAAACACAATTACCAAATTAAAATTAAAATTTATAAAACGTCTATCGAATGTGACTTTTTCCGTATAGTTCTTAATAATTACGATAATGGAAATTGCTTCGTCAACCTTGCACACGCAGATCAAAGGAATCGTATCGCTCATATCGCTTTTACTGATAGTTCTACCACAAATGAGTGTCGGCCTTTTAACCCATTCGGCTTTTCGATATTCGGCCTTTCGACACACTCGGTCTCTCGACCCATTTCGACATTCGGCCTTTCGACATTCGGCCTTTCGATATTCGGCCATTCGACATTCGGTTTTCCGACTCATTCGGCCTTTCGACACTCGGCCTTCCGACATTCAGCCTTTCAACATCGGAAGCATAAGTCGACCTTTTAATTCTTGAGTCAAGATTTAATTTCCAAATTTAAAAAACTGAAACGAAATTTTCCAAGCTGAAATTGATTTGAAATTTTATTTAAATTACAATAATTATTTATGCAAACTGAAGAATTTTTTTAGACTGAAACTACATACATCGAAATCTTATATTTTAATTCGAATAGAATTTACGATCGAAGCTGAACTTGACAATAGAAAAGTGATAAGATTTACGTATACAAAATTAAATGAAAAAAATCGATATTCGATAAAACGCATTTCTAAATTTAATCCTCTAATGCCACATTTTCTCGCGCACCGATAAAATCCAGATAGTGTAATTTTACAGCTAGAAATACGAATCCAATTTCAGGAATTAAATTTGGAACACTCTGACCTTATAAAAAAAGAAAATACAGGTTGATAGTTGAAATCAATAAACCAAATAAATTTTTATTGATCGAAA
This sequence comes from Tipula helvola, assembly GCA_963556165.1. Lineage (NCBI taxonomy): Eukaryota > Metazoa > Arthropoda > Insecta > Diptera > Tipulidae > Tipula > Tipula helvola. The sequence goes on along the minus strand of OY744483.1, from coordinate 136,566,491 downwards.
TTAATATTTTACATGACGTTAACGATTATGGCATTCAAAGAAACAATTCTTACTAGTTAAGTTGCATAAATTTAAATTATATTTTTTTGCAAAATCCTTGCAGCATTGCAATTTGGTGTTTTGCCTATCATTTTGTCCGATCTATCTAAAAATATGCACCAGTGGAATATTTGGACATATCATCTGAAATTAACTGGAGGCAGGTAAAGTTTCTTCGGTTTGGCTGGAAACGGTAATGCCGAATAAGATGGGGGAGGGGGGAGACGTTTCGCCGACTGAACAGAGCCCATGGCACAAATGGCTTCTGCTACTCCAATACGAAAGTCAGAAAATTATAACTTAGGGTTTTCTGGAATTCGTAGATACAAAGTGTAGGCATCATTACCATCGCTACAAAAATTCAATTTGCCCATTTTCTGGACTTCATTCGAATATGGTAGCGATTAATAAGGCTTTCCATTAGATCGACCCAACCCATATGCCTGTTATACTCCTTAATTATAGTTGGAAAACCAATGTCTGTATTGCGGTGCGATTGTCTTTTTCTTAGTAAAACTTCGAGGTGTTGTTCAAAATGAACCCCCGACGATCTAAAAGCCAAAACGAATGTCTTACGTGAATGAAATTGCAGGTGTTATACAAACAGCTGAGTTCAGTGAACTTAATTGCGTCGAAGCTCTTAACAGTTCCAATAATAAAGTTCAGTTTCTTGTATGTTAGAACTGTGGGGATGTGGGGTAATATTATCAAGATTGGCCTGGTGCCCTAATTACAAATTTTTTGCTTTGGTTGTGGTCAACAAGATGTAAAAAAAAAATAATTGTCCCAATTGTAAGTTCCATAATAGTTCGGAAAATATGAGATAGGGCTTTGCCAGAGCTGGGATGCAAAGTCCACAGCAAAATCAGAATATACTCAGATTCAACAAATCCTTACAAATGGAGAAACCCCACGATTAACTCCAATAACTAGGCTCAATAATTCAATATTTCCCGAACTAGACCATGAACCCGATTTAAATAAAATCTTCAAAAAAACCGGACATGTCACTGCTCAGAAAAAATTATATCGCGAAACGCTGCTACCGAATTGCTAGCGGAGCGAGCATCAGCATTTTGGGTAAAGAGTCAATTAATTTTCTGGCACCAAAAATTCTATCGTAGGCCACATAAAATTGCCCGTGCAATATAAAAATAAAACTCGAAATACATATAACATTTTATATATTTGCTTACCTTCAGAATTAATTATACTTGGGTATAAACTTTTGGCATTCATTTGGGATTGTCCCTATAATGGTTGATGAACTCGGTACCACAGAAATTGAAGATAAGATGCATAAACTGACGCCTCGTTTACTAAATTAGGTCTAGGCTGTACTCATTTGTGTGAGCACAAAATTGTTTGGGTTCTGCACTTCCAGTTAAACGCAACGATACTTTCCTGTATCTCCTATAGTACAAGAGCGATTGTATGCTGTAATTGACCGGATGCCTTTTGACAAATTCCGTTGGAACAAACTTTAAGAGAAAACACAACATTTACCGATTCCGGTCGGATACTCTACCAGTTTAGAGTGATGCTGTTCGGGCTCTGTAACGCTGCGCAGGCTAAGTGCCGCCTAATGCACAGAGTTGTTCCAACGTAATTATACGATCGGGTATTCGTGTACTTGGAGACCTTTTGATTGTGGTTCCTAAGTAGCTTTGGCGAGCATATTCAGCTCCTATCTTTTGTCGCTAAACACATCGCTAAATCCGGATTGACAATTAGTGTCGAGAAAAGTTTCTTTTGTATGAAGGAGATTAGATATCTTGGGTACGTGTTTGGTGAAGAAGGTCTCAGAACCGACCCTGCGAAAGCCTTGGAATGGCGCGTTTGGTAAAAGAGATTTATTCCCAACCACGCCCAAGTATCAGCCCAGATTTAAATTTTTTGAAAAAAACGTATACAATTAGTTTGGAACAGCGAAGCTCAGAATGCTTTTCAGAGATTAAAATGTCTGTTGTCTACTACTTATGTAGACTATTCCAGGCAATTCTTTATTCGCTGCGATGCAACGGAAGGACCTTGTTTCATAAGTTCAACTAAGCATAGAAAAATTATACAGTGACTGAACTGGAGTGTTTGACTGCAGTCCTATCACTAAAAAAAATCCGCCACGTGGAAGGCTATAGATTCGTAGTGATCACTGATCATGCCAGCTTGAAATGACTGATGAGCATGCGTGATCTGACCAGCCAATTGGGGTGCACAACCTTTGTCGAACGTCCATTCCAAAAAATTTACGTGGATTTTCTTGGGCCGTAACCACGGTCAAAGAACGGGAAAACTATTTTATTTGTAGTACTTGATCAATTGATTAAATTTCCAATTTAAGAGCATTTAATAAAGGATTCCCTTCAAATATAATTAGTTTTCTAAAAAGTGATGTTATTGCTTTATTTGGGTGTCGGGAAACTATCTTCTCAGACAATGGGACTCAGTTTCTTAGTAAGGAGTTTCAAAATTTTCTCTCCCACTATGACATAACTCATGACAGTACTCCTGTTTACTCTCCCCAATCGAATGCCTCATAGCGAGACAACAGATCGGTATTGAATGCAATCAGGTCATGCATAAAATCAAATCATAATTCATGGGACGAACTCCTAAGTGAGATATCAGCGGCAATACGAAATGTTGCACACCGCTCTACAAGTTATTCCCCTTATTACAGTCTGTTTGGATATGAAATTATGCGAGCACATATAAACCTTTCAGGGAAGCGGGATCTTTAAATGAACCGGAAGTTGAAACGTCCGTTGCGGTTGGCATAAAACTACCGATTATTCACGAAATTATCAGGAATAATTTGAAAAAAGAAGGCGATGTTTCCCTTAAGGCCGGTATTCACGCACAATTAAATTGCGCAATATAATTGTGTGAGGTCAGAACATTGCACACTATTCTCAAATTTTATTCAAGATTTTGGAATTTTATTGTGCAATATTGACGTCACACAATTATATTGCGCAATTTAATTGTACGTGAATACCGGCCTTTAGTCAGCACATCAACAAATGAATAACGGCCAGTTCTCAACATCATATTTTATTTATTTAGTCGATCCCATCGTAATGTTTTTCACGGTGGCTGTTCCAGATATCGTGACAAAAAATGGCTTGATCCCAAAGTAAGTTGAAAGCAATCGAACAGTTTTGTATCACGCCCAATAAGTTGCTTCTATCTAAACCAAAACCAGTACCAACATATTTTTCAGAAAATTCACGAGAAATTACATTATCGAAGACACACATCATTGACGGGACAGATTTCCTTGCATTTTGGTAGCACACATTTGATCATCCACGCGAGATGTAGGCTCATTTGTACGAAAATAAATCATTCGTTTAAGTGTTTCACGAGTGGTCGCATTTTAGGGATCGCAACTGAATTATCGATGAAATGCGACCTGCAACATAACCCATCGAATCAATGGCGAGTCATGAATATGCTCGTCTTCCCCATTATGCTCGAACATTTGGAAATCGATAAGCAAACATTCTGGTTCCTCAATGAAGAATCGTGTGAGATATTTGTTTGAGGAGCGTATAATTTGGTATGTCAAGCACTGAAAAAAATTACTGGTTAAAAAGTAGCGGAAGCATCCTTACACTGTTTCAACAAGAGCAGTTCGACTGATAGCTCCTTTTGAACTTGGAAAATTATTTCATATACCTACATGATCCAAATTATCGATTTGAGTAAAAAAAAAGCATCAATAGGCCCATCTTACAATTCGGCTTCTCGAACACGTTTCTTAAACCGTGAAATACTGAGATGTCAAATGGGTGGATCTGTACAAATTTGCAAAGTAAGATTCGCACTGTATCGGCAATAACGTCGTCACTATACAAATTTTCGCCTCTATTTATTGAAAGTCGTGTTTTATACATAAATTCAGCGAAATTATGATTAGTTTGAACGTTAATTTTCGATAAAAAAATGTACCCGTGTGTAATAAACCATTACACACTGGTTATGCCGGGCAAAACATAAAACATAATCAATACACTTGAAATAGGTTTTAAATTTTGAACTCTGTTTAAAACTTGGTAGACTTCGTCGAAATGTGAATTTTCAAAATATTTTTTGAAATTTTGAATTTTAAAATTGAATAGGTGCTAAAATCAAGTGAGTACTTCAATTCTATTCAAAACTGTATAGATTTTAAATTTAAGTTTTCATTATTTAATATTTTATAAAATTTTAGACATAACAATTCGGTAAAACTTTTGAAATTTGAAAAAAATTTAAAATCGGATTTGTATAAAAATTTGAATATTTTTATATTTTAAATAATTTCGATAATAGTAATTTAACACGGTCACGACCACAGGACGCATATATGCGTCCTATAGTTTTCTCCATAGACCAGGGACGCATATAAGCGTCGTACTTTTTTTATATAAGAATATACATATTATAGTTTCTATATTGGTTGACAGATTCACTTGACTTTTTTTCTATAAACCGGTGACTCGTATATGCGTCATACTATTAATAACGCCGCAAACCCCACAAATCATATAAATGAAACATTTATTCTACTATTAGGCTTCAATCAGCTCATTTCGTGCAAATTTATCATGTGGTTTATGGCTACCCCTAGCCTGAGCACCTCGGTCGTGAACGTGTTAATTCAATTTTACTGTTGAATTAATTAGAATCTAAAATTCGCTCGCTTAAATCAAATAATCCAAGTTTCTTTAAGTTAGTCTTAAAAAATTTATTCATTTTGCAAATTTTGAATAACTGAAAAAAGAGTGCTAGATTTACATGAGTCCCCTCGCCTCATCATCTTTCAATTAAAATAAGTACTCAAAATGATGGATGAGAAGTGAGTCTGCTTGAATTTCAGCACAAGCGTTTCTGATTCGCTCAATCATATTCTCACGTGTTGTTGGTTTTTGTTTGTAAACTGGGTCTCTGAGATAGCCCCACAAAAAGAAATCTGGCCAAGTAAGATCTGGTGATCAGCGACCATCGAAATCACGATCAAGTACTACACGTGCTACCAACGAATGGTGTGCGGGACAACCATCATGTTGAAACCACACGTTTCTTCGCACTTCTAAGCTCAAGTCTTCAAATAATGTTGGCAGTTCATTTTCCAAAATATCTCGGTACATTTGACCATTGAAGTTGCCTTCAATAATGTGGGGGCCGATGAGTTTGTTGCCAAGTATTCCACACCACACATTGACAGTCCAAGGATGCTGATGTTTAACTTCGCGAAGCCAGTGCGGATTTTCAACACTCCAGTAATGCATGTTGTGGCGATTAATAGTTCCATGGTTTGTAAAAGACGACTCGTCGGAGAACAATACGTAACGAAAAAAATTTGGGTTTTGCTGTATTATTCACGTGCCCACTGACAAAAACTTAACCGATTTTGGAAATCAATGCCATGAAGATCTTGGTGTAAAGACACATGATACGGATGATACTTATGTCGTTTTAAAATTTCCCAAACACTTTTCTGGGACAATCCGGAATCGCTAGCTATTTCTCGTGTAGGTACTAATATGAGGATTATGAGCTACTGCAGCCAATACATTAATTTCATTATTTTCTTCGGTGTTCTTTCGGTGTCTGTTGCTGGATGAGTGCTTTATTTCGGTTGTACCCTTCCAACAGTAATAAATTGTTTGACAGTCCGTTGAAATGGCGCACGTGACTGAATCCTATCCGGAAAACACGAAGCGTAGAAAATGACAGCATTATCAAGACTCCGGCAAGCTTGTTCATAAACTAGAATCATTTCAATTTATTCTTGTACTGTTAAATACACCATTCTGAAGTAGTATTGATAGCTTACACAGGTATAACCCACAGTACACATATATAAGGTAATATATTGCGCAGGATGTCAAAAAATTATAACAACAACAATGGCGGAGATTGTGACTGAAATGTTTGTGAACTATTTAAACAATAATACATTGTTAATCATTTTGAATTAAAGTCAGTATAATTTTTCACACAATTTTAATTATATTGACTCAACACTCAAAATTATTACGCAAAACTAACAAACACGATTTGTTTGGTCACAATGTCCGCCATATTAAATTTTTTTTTCATATGGATGCGCAAGAAAGAACGAAAATGAAACATCGGAGTATATTACCTTTATTATGTGTACTGTGGGTATAACCAACAGGTTACGAAATAATCTTCGGACTGAATCGGCATTTTTAAAACAAAATACAAACAATTTCATTAATTTGAAAGCCGATTTAATCGCATGTTCCTAGGTTACGATAATGACAAGCCATTTTTCACTAACTTCGAGTATTAACAACGAAACCATGGTATTTTTATTGCAGATGTATTGCAGAATCGTTTGCGTAGGTTCTCAGTAAGAGAAATCGAAAAAAATTGAATATCGTCAATTACAGCGCCATCTATCATGAATCGAAAAAATGTTTATAGCGGTTCTTATTTTAGTTTCAAAGTTACTCCCTCCCCACCTACAAGGAGGGAGGGGGGGGGGGGGTACTAATTTTAATACTAATGGATTTCCCCCGCGGAATAATTAAATTTTGATCTTTACCATTTTTTTCGTAGAGTGCTTATCTTCCGAGATATTTGAGTGTATCAGGTTAAAAAAATCACCTGGTATAAGGCAATACCGGGATCCCGGATTTCGGTATCACCTGGTATAAGGCAATACCGGGATCCCGGATTTCGGTATTGACAAAAAAACAGGAATTTTGGGATTGACAAAAAGCCCAGGATCCCAAGATTTCAACGGGATCTCGGAATTTCGGGATTGACAAAAAGACCAGGATCAAGGGATTTGACAAAAATCCCGGATCCCGGGATTGCACTCACTACTTTGAATAGAGAATTCCTTTATAATTTAAAAACATAATATAGTAAATTACACTAAATCGAATTTCGAATTTTGAACAATACTAAACTTCAAAATTTAAAATTGGCCAAATTGAACAAATTCTGAAATTTTAGTCGCTTAGACTAAATCGAAAAAACATCAGGAAATTGGTAAAACTTAAATTTTTAATACAACTAGGAATTGCAATTTTATCAAATTAGCTAAAAATTTGTCTGCAAAATGTCAATTTTGTCAACGTTTGACCACAAATTATTCAATTTCACAAAAATGTTGGTCATAATTGTTAAGATTACGAATTAATTCCGAATTCGGTTTAATGTATCATAAAACTAAATTTGATAAAAATTTAAGAATATGAAAATCTTTAGAAACTTAGTTATACAAATCATAAAAAAATGGATTTCGGTTTTATGTCAAACTATAGTTTTGGTAGGTTAAAACAACAATAACTTTTCGGTATTCAGCTAAATATTAAAAATTTAGTTGACTCAAATTCAAAACTTTTCCGCTGAATCCTCGGCCGACAAAGTATTATTTTATAGATTCGGTAGGACAGCGATATTGTCAGGCGGAAAATGCATAATTAATAATATTGCGTCGAAATTGGAGAAAAGTTTATTATTTGGAGAAGATTTTGCTTTTTCAATATCCAAATGTCAATTTCACGGAAGCCTTTAATAAATTTTTTTCAAGTATATACATAACATATACATACTGCAAAAACGTGCACTATTCAGTTATGTACACCAAATGGTACCAAAACATTTTAGTCAAACTTTCACTTAACATTAACACGAATCAAGTAAACTTGCTTCATTATGAATTCTGCGAAACATTCAATGCGATGTGCGAGATGACTGTCGCCAACGCTTAAAATCATTATTGCTAAATTTGTTTACATTTTAAATCAAATGTCATAATATAATATGTATATAACTACATATAGATATAATAGATATAGGGTCGCGTACATAATAAAAATAAATCTTTAGCAAATAGTTCTCTAATAAAACAACAACTACAACAACATGCTAAATATTTCTACAATCCAATTAAATTCTATCTAGAGTGGAGACATATCAGTTTTCAATTTCCTTAATTATGGAATATATCGTAAGAAGCGCACGAGAAAACAATTGGCGCGCGCTATTTCGTTGTTCTTACAATAATTTATGAGACAACATTTTCTCCCTCCCCGTTGTTAATTCAATTGAATTGCACTTGCAGAAAAACAGAAGTTTATTAAAAATAAAAAAAAGCAAATGATTTGTAAACAAAATCATAAAAGGTTAATTAACCCTGTGTACAATACACAAAGTGTTTACATTTTTAATTAATTAAAGCTGTAAAGGTTAGTAAGAAAAAATAATTCTAGAACTTTTTAAATTCTTGTGATATTTTATGGTTTCGAGACTATTCAGAATTCTTATACGATTACATTACGTGTCGGTCGAGCAAGAATTAATTTTAATTATCGCGCTTTTTTTTAAATTTATTATGTTTCCACTAATGGCAACTATTAAATGTCATTCATTTGTAATCTAGTTTAATAAATTCGTTCAATGTGGTATTTAGAAATAAGCGCCCGGGAGACGCCTCTAGCGTCTGGTTCTCTATATGATATAAAAAAAATGCATAAATTATAGACAAATGTACTTACGGTTCAGCTTCAATCGACTTTAATTTTGCTACATAATTTGATGGTATATATCCCTCTTGTCGTGTCTTTTTGCTACGTGCTAGCCACCAATCACCCTGAAATTAAATTAAGAAAACAAATTAAATTAAACAATTTAATTTTTAATTTTAAAGAATGTCGCGCACAATGCACTTAAAACATTTGACATTTTGCAATCGAAAACAAAAGGATTCTCCAACTTGTCATTATTATTATTATTATATTATCGCTATATTTACTGTTATTATTATTAAGTTATTTTTATATATTAAGATCAATTAATTAAATATAGACGGTCTATAGATATAATTGTGGGTTATTCGGAATAATTTGCTTCTTATCTGTATTACTGCAATAAATGTATACAGATCGAACGACCTTCTTGTCCAAAAAGCTAATAAATTAATTTGTGACGTGATTCTTGCAGAACAAGTAAATATTCTTATTGTAAATAAATTCTTATTCTTATTTTGAACGGTTTCACTTATATCTCTCGTCTTAATCTTATAATTTAATTAAAATTATAGTTTTTTTATTAACCCATTCTGGATTGCAAATAATAACATGTATTGCGAAAATAAAATTGCATTACATAAAATTGTTATAAATTGTTAAAAACCACTAAAAAAAAAATCTCTAGAACTTTACATTTTTTACAAAAACAAACAAAAACATTCATTTGTTTTATTTTTAGAATGCGGAAAACAATAATTATCCACTGTTGTATTGAAACATCTTCCCAAGAATTAAGGCAAATCACAAAATTCAATTCATGTCAATCAAAAGAAGTAATTCTTGTTATTTTAAAATGCAGTTGTTAGTTTTTTATTTTGTTTTGTATAAAAACATTTTCCGGATTACTTACCTTATTACATGCTGAGAATATAACCGCGCATTATAACCTTGGAATGGGCAATTCATGATAAATGTTTTTGATAAGTTTATTAGATAAGGCGACCGACCTTGTGAAATATTTTTTCTTTAGGATGACGGTGATTATATCGAATAGTTTTGTCATATTCGTATAGGAATTAAGATGTAAATGATTACATTTTTAAAAGCGGATACAATATGAACGTAAAATGTAAATAAATTTTAATTAATTTATTAACGGTTTTGAAACACTTTCATTTGACCCAAAAACAAAATTATATCAGATCCCAAAAAATTATTTTATTTTAAAAAAATAATAATGATTATTTATTCCAAATAGACGCATTTTACGTTCCACAAGCCATAGTCAATTTTATCATCATGTTCCACAAGTCATACTACATTTTATCATCACGTTCCACAAAAGAAAAATTATCTTAACCAACGAAATACGAATAAATGGTAAATAATGCAGTACTTAAGGCTGTTTCCGAAACTGATACTTTTTTTTGTGGAACCTAACTTATTACATAAGAAATTACATTGAATAAGTTAGGTTCAGTGATGTATCAATTTTTTACGTCAATTTTTTTACGCATTTTTTTACGTGTAAAAAACTTATATTTTTACATTACAATTTGGCTCTCAGCAAAAACGTAAAAAATGTAAAATACGTAAATAAAGTAAAATAATATTTAAAAATGTGGTATTTGCGGCAAAAATATTTTTTGTCCACGACTAACGTATAATATGCCCATTATACGTTTGTTTCATCACTTATAATGATATCCATTATTCACTGCTAGTTTATCTAGTAGTCTTTTCTTTCATTATTCAATATTTCCAAGTAAATTATTTAATTTTTTAAATTGCATCTAGCTAGTAGTCTCTTGCCATTTTCATTATTATTCAACTGTGACGTCAAAATGTCGACGAAAATTATTTGAGGAGTATTTAGAGGATTTGATTATAAAACACAATGATATTTGTCGGTCGTGGACAAAGTATCGTATTCTACTCGCATATAATGGCTGTTATTCACTCAGATGATTTACGATACTCGCCTATCAGCTCGTGTCGGCAAACTTCATCTTCGTGAATAACAGCTATGCTCGTTGAATAATATACTATTTAAAGTTCTCCTTTGCAATATTTATTTTTTTAAGGCAATCGATAGCAATATGATAAAATTCACATTCTATGGTAATTCATATTGGTTATTTCGAGGAATTTAGCGAAGTTCCTTAATTAACATTAAAAGACAATACAGATAAATGTTGATAGGCTTAAACTTTAAATTCAATTTTATTTTATTAACATAAACATATTAGTCTTTCCAATTTCATTTCCTAACATACATAAAATTAAATATCACAACTAAATCAATCATAATTATCATCGTCGTCGCTTCATTGATCAGAATCTCTTAAAATTTCCTTATTAGTGAGCGCAAAATAAACATGAAGCAGCTTCTTCGATCATTGAAATGTTAATCGATTCCTGATTGAGGTATGTATTTGACCCCAATTTGAGAAAATCCGCTCTATTTGAGCAGAAGAAGCAGGAAGGTTTAAAATTTTTAAAGCTAGCCTGGAAAGTTCCGGATATTTCATCTCCACCGTACTCCAGAATATATGAGGTTTTTAATACCTTTATTGAAAAGAACTTCGAATAAGCCTACATAGCCTTTTTTTATAGGCATGCCACTCTTCTATTCCTGCGCCTGTTAAATTGTTTAGAAGGAAATGGTTTACTCTGTCTTCGTAGTCACCTACAAAAAAGATAAATTATATTTTAAGAGAAAATTTTTCAAGTAAACTTATGTATACATATTTTCAAATAATTACCGGTAAGTAGGGAGTTGTCGTAAAATGGATGTAGATAGTAGCCAACCCATGCATACTCATCTAATGCCATATCACATCGACGTTGGTAATGATCTCGCATTTTTTGTTTATTTTTGTAATTAATTTCAAACGAAAGCCACATATGTATATGCTGCATCAGCCAATGAAGAATCGGATTTTTGGCAAAAATTAATTAATTTGCATATTATAGGATCTAACATTTCCTTTTCTTCTTTAATCTTTTCGATGAATTCGTCATCGAAAATTAATTTTGATGTGGAAGACTTGACTTTTTTAGGTTTTTCGTCTATAATAATCTGTAGTAGTACTGTAAATTGCAAAGAAGATTTTCGTATGCATCTCTATAGGAACACCATCTCGTATCACATGCCAACCGAATTCGTTTGCCACCTTTGCTCAGCACAGCCTTCTCGAAATCAGTATGTTTAAATTCCTTTAAAATAGAATTAGCTTGTCCCGATAAATTAGCGTCAATAATGTCTTTCGCAAAAAGATTCCCCGTGTGACTGTTGCACGTTGAATGCCATACGATATGATTTACATTTTTGCCCATTCTAATCATGGTACTGGCATTGTCCGAAACCACTGCATAAATATTTGTGTTATACAAACTTTTTGCCAAATCAATGGATTCGCAAACTGTTTCGGCTTGTTTAGCTTCGGTCTCAGATTCACCGCTTAAATCCCATGCGTTCATGAATGATCGGTTTCCGTTCGCATTATGAATCATACTTACAACTGTTTTGCTGTTGCTTGATGAGTTCTTCCATCCATCAATCAATAGCACAGAAGCAGATGGTAAAGGCGCACGAGATTCTGTTAAACAATTTTGGTAACTATGTACTATTCAATAGTCTACCGGACAAAATCCTCCGGCTGGGGATTGTTTGCGCATACGACGGTTTTAAACCTTCAATAATCTTTTGAAAGGATGGTGCACATTAACAACGAGCGACGAGAACGATATTTTCCTTTTTCACTAAATAATGAAAGAAAATAGTAAGAATAATAAAAACCTTTAGTTTTTAATTGACGATAGTTTATAAATTTTGCATTTACTAAAAACAAAATATAGAATTTAAATCATTTTAATATAAAATTCTAATATATCGTCGCAAATTTAGAATTATCGCCGCTAGTTGTCAATTCAAAATAAGTTCCACTCGTTTTCCACAAATCTTTCTTTAGTACGAAAATTGTATTTCGTCGTATTTTTTGCGTTTGACCTAAAAACATAACCTAGAATTTATTAGTCAGTAGAGGAAGAAGACCTAGACACTCAAATTTTTATAATAAAAAAAAAAAAAAAAAAATGGAGGATGGAAAATCGGAAAACAATAGAATGAATCAAAATGTGACATAAAATATCGCTCGTCTTATATGTGTACACAATTCGCTCTCGCGCGTGTGGAACTGAGTCGTTCCTCGCTACTCGCTCTCAATATGCACCATCCTGAAGTGTGGAGATTCGATAATACTAAACGAGATGTTGCATCCATAAAAAAACTGTGCCACTATTTTGTCCAATTCTTCACGTTCTTTGGCATTACAGGAATCAACATAACCAGATAGTGATTCCGATTTTTTTGAATTTTTTTTAATAGCTATTCGTTTTTTTTTTGCAGTTACGTTTGAGAAGTGATGATAGCCCTAACAAGTTCGTCCGTGGAAATGTTTTTAGTACAATATTGTTTGGCGATGGTGATAAAACGCTGCTACTTGAAGGAAGAAACGAAGTTGATGTTGAGGCAGCGTCACTTTGGTTTGAACTTTTTACTTCTTGTACTTCTATAATGTTCCCTGTATTAAAAATATCCATTTCGGTTGATTCGATTTCTTGCACCTCAATGTCTTCAATAGTATACGTTACAATATCCATAGTACTGGACGTGCTAGAATTTAGTATATCGGGTTCGGAATTTTTAATATTTCCGCACCTTTTGCTAAAATAATAAAATTCTAGTTTTAATAAACTAATCTACGTACACGGCTGCTAATAAGACAATATTGAACTTACCGATGCGCTTTTAATCTATTGACAGCGGTATTTTACAAAATATTTTTGCATATGTTGCAATGAGCCATATATTTTTTATCAGATTTCACCAACTGGAATTCTAATTCGTTAAAATTAGTGGTTTTTGGTCTTCCGTTCGACATTTTTAATTGAAAATTATTATAAATTAAATTAGAATAAACTAAATTGAACTTATTTTTGGTTAATTCTCACAGACCTCACATTATAAAACATAAATCAAACTATAATTTTAGGTTAAATTTTGACAAGTGATGTGATGCAACACATACAATACACGTAGAAAAGGAACAAAAGCAATCTGCTGAATTTTGTTTATAGCCGATTGCTGAATAATGTATATATGTGTTTGTGTCTAATGAATTGGTTAGATAAATTTAATTTTACTACGAAAACGAAACTTCTAAAAACCGAAATATATAAGTATTTTACATTTTTTACGATTTTACATTTTTTTACGATATTTTTACATTTTTCCGTTTTTTACTATTTTTTACGTAAAATATGTAAAAAAATATTTTTTAGTTAGGTTCCACAAAATAAGTATCAGTTGCGGAAACAGCCTACGACCGTTTTCCAAACGATACTTATTTTGTGGAACTTAACTTATTCGATGTTCTTACGCAATAAGTTAGGTTCCACAAAATAAGTATCGAATAAGTATCGTTTGGAAAACAGCCTAAGGCTTTTTTCCAATTACTATGTACTTACTTATTTTGTGGGACCTAACTTATTTAATATAATTTCTTATGTAATAAGTTACATTCTACAAAATAAGTAAGTAATTGGAGTAATCGGTTTCCGAAACTGATACTTATTTTGTGGAATCTAACTTATTCAATGTAATTTCCTATGCAATAAGTTAGGTTCCACAAAATAAGTATCGGGATCGGTACTAATGCCCGTATTACAAAATTCAGAATGAACAAAATCCCGTAGATCACAAAAAAACCGTATTACAAAATCCCGTATTTCATAATCCCGTATTTTAAAATCCCGTAATATGAATTTTTTACGGGATTACGGGATTAATCAAATTAAAAAGCAATTTTTGGTTTTCAGTATCTATTTTTTGTGATTTTTTTTATTATTATTTAATTTAAAACTAAATTATTCGTATTAATAAAAATGAAAATCTGTATGTATATGTATGTATTTTATACGTTTCCACACGGATCATCTAATCAAATTGAGTTTTTGCATAAGGGTGTAATACTAAAATGAGCAAGTTTTCGTAGTATTTTCGAAGGGGTCCGGCCCCTGGGTCTAGGTGCACCCAAACAAATTGTTTGTAAAATTTCAAGGGTGTTACATTTTATTACCATCTTTTACTTAAGAGCAGATTTTCGTGGTATTTTCGAAAGATCGGACCCCTGGATCTAGACACTCCCGAACACTCCAATTAAGTTCAAACGGCTACATCCCGCTCGAATTGCGCTTGATATCACCATCAATAAGGCACAAGGACAATCGCTGAAGACAGCTGGAATAAATTTAGAATCTAAATGCTTCTCTCATAGTAAATTATATGTGGCTTGGTCCCAAGTCGGCAATCCAGAGCAACTATTTATCTATGCCAAAGATGGTAAAACAGGAAACATTGTCCAGAAGCTTTGGCTTGAATTAGATACCATCATTTAATCTTATTTATTTAAATAAATTTTATTACTAAAATGTTGTCACCGTTTATTTACATCAAGGACTTCGATTTCTTTATACTTTGAAACTACCATTATTTAATTGTATTTGCTTTAATAGTTACAGATGAAAAATTTGAAGTTTATTACTTTGCTAAAATAAAATAAAACATATTTTTTTATTCCCGGACATAGCCAAGTACTCCAGCTAGTTCTTTTATAAACATAAATTTTATTTTTTATTGGAGTAAACTTTCTGTTTTTTTGTGATCCAAGCTCCTGCCTCTTGTAATTTTTTGCTTTTTATGACCCATACCCATAACCTAAGCCGATGTATCATGATAGAATACGGGATTTTGGCATACGGGATTTTGGGATACGGGATTTTGTAATACGGAATTTTGGAATACGGGATTTTGTAATGCGGTATTATGTATACGGGATTTTGTAAACGGTATTTTGTTATACGGGCAACTGTACCCAACCCATAAGTATCGGTTTCGGAAAGGGCCAGGCTGTTTTCCAAATGTTACTTATTGACTTAGTTAGCAGCCATATTAAATAAGTAAGTAAAGTCATTCCAATTGATTTAGTTTACTTATTTTGACAGCTGCATCAAAAGGGCGAAAAAGCGGAATATTTATTGCACTGCGATTACAGGTTCCACAAATAAGTATCCGTTTGGAAAACAGCCTTATACCGTAGACAGACACAGAGTTAATCACGATTTTTAGTTGCCATTTTTGTCAAAAATCGCGTTGTAGAAACAAAATAATCCGATTTAGGTGAAAATCGTGTAATGACAGACGACTTACACAATTTTCACAAACAACTGGATTATTTCATTTTCACAACGCGATTTTTGACAATCGGGATAAATGAAAATCGCGATTAACTTTGCGTCTGTCTACCGAATAAGGCCCTTTTCCAATTACTTACTTATTTTGTGGAACCTTACTTATTTAATATAATTTCTTATCTAATAAGTTAGGTTTCACAAAATAAGTAAGTAAGTGGAAAAGGGCCCTAAGGCTGTTCTCCAAACGATACTTATTTTGATACTTGTTAACTTATATGGCCGCCATTTTAAATAAGTAAGTAGAGTCATTCCAATTGATTTAGCTTACTTATTTTGACAACTGCATCAAAAGAACGAAAATACGCAATATTTATTGCACAGCAATTTTTTTTTTTAATTATTATTGTTAAATTTATTATTCTTATATTTTAAGTTATCTGTATTTTAATTTTATCTTATTTGTATTTGTAGTTTTTATAAATATTAATTAAAATATAAACATAAACCAACACCTGAAACAATTTTTTTGACATTACAAATTAGATTTTTTGGTAATAAAGAGATAGAAAATAAGTCACCTCGCCAGGTTATTTATTTGAATTGGACCGGTTCCACCGAGAGGGTCGTTTTCCAAACGACTACTTATTTGTGGAACCTGTCTAATTCAAATAAGTAACCTAGCGAGGTGACTTATTTTCTATCTTCTAACCTATCTAAAAAAAAATTTCCGGTATTGGTTTATGTTTTTTTAATAGAAACCACAAATACAATAACATAAAATTAAAATACAGATAATTAAAATAAAATTTCCAAGAATAATAAATTTAATAATAATAAATTATAAAAAAAACAAATCGCTGTACAATAAATATTGCGCATTTTCGTTATTTTGGTGCAGCTGTCAAAATAAGTAAACTCAATCAATTGGAATGATTTTTGAAAGTGTCAAATAAGTATGGTTTGGAAAACAGCCCAAGTTCCATAAAAAATTATGTGGTATTTAAAATGCATTAAGCTGTAAAAGAAAAAAAATGACTGAGTACGACATAGATCCACAAGAAAATTCCAAAACAGATACAACGCCCATGAATAAAGTTAACCACAGAATGTAACATAAAATACAAATAAGGTGATGGCCGCGTTTGTTGTTAGATTCATCGCCAGATTGAAAAATAATCATTTGGGTTAAGGGTCATGATTTAATGATAGTCTTCTACCTACTTTGTTTCTGTGGTTTTGATTTAATTGATAGCATGTGAATTATGAATTATATCAAATTATACGGTTCAAAGTAAAATTTTATTTCTAATTGCACCATTGCAAATTGTAAATCAAAAATATCTATAAACAATTCAACAAATTTAATGGTTAATTTTAGTCATAAAATAATAGATTTTCCCAAGGTTTTATTCGCAGTGTGAAAAATTGATTTGAAAGTTATAAACACTTGTAAACAAATAACATAATTGATTTGAAACAAACCAATTTCACAAAACTCTAATTAAACTCTTCAAAATTGCTTATAATAGTGCCTAAAACAAGAATTTTTTTGATTTTGAGCAAAACTGAGCATAGTTTGATAAATCTTTAAAAAATTGAGCAAAGTTATTTATCTTAATTCGATTGGGGTCATTTAACTATAAAATGTCACATTTCAGCAACTAAATCTTTTGCTCTTGTGAAGTTGACATTAAAAATGATTCCATTTAATTAAAAGAGAATGTGAGTAAGCATGATCCGAATATTCTGAATTAATTAGCATGATCAATATGGTATAAAAAAAATCTATAATCGTAGGTCATACACAGACCAGAAAATTTAATTTATTTATTTGCTTCACTTATTAAATCCAACACAAAACTACCAAAATAATTAATAATACAACGCTGCATGCAAACAAAAATTATATTACGCTCTATTAATCACCATCGTTAGTTTATAGTTGGAGACCAGTGTGAGGTAGATCGTAGATCGTTAGACAAGTAATACAGTTAGTTATTCATAGGAATTAAACATTTTTTTTTGGAAAATACATACAAAATACAAATTAAAATATAGCCCTACGGGAATTTCCATATTTAGCTAACTCTATCATTATGGTTAAATTATAAATTTTTGAATATATTTACAGACCGGACAAAAAAAACCCGAATTGTATATTTTGACTTTTATCTCTGACGTCTGCATTTCAAATCAAAATTGAATTAAAACACAAAAAAAAACAACGTAAAACGTGTTTTTTGGGTTTATAATCTGTCAGCTAACATTAGCGCGACGGGCTTTATGTATCATTGTACATCAAAACGATATAAAAAAAATGATAACGCTATGCATTTTATATATTTGATTTTGATTTGAGTTTATGCGTCAAGAAACTTTAACGATTTGCTCGTTTGATATGGTAAATGACTGTTCGCCTTGTAACCATTTTAAAATTGCGAATATTTTTCTCTTTTATTTTGTTGTTCTCCAATATAAATTTTAAACCATGAATAAGTTGTCAAAAATTTCAGTTTTGTTCTACAATGAATTTATCTCATAAACAAGTATTATGACACTTTTATATTCCTAATTGCCAGTAATAAATTATTTACGGTTTGTAAATTAAGTACATACATACTTATGTATATATACACACACTGCCAAAATAAATGGAATTTTTTCTTAATCAAAGAACTTAACGAAATTGAACTCTGTGAAAGGCAGGCATCGACTTTCAATGTGATGTAATTTATTTTATTAAAGCTGAGTTTATGACATAGGAAGTTTGACACGAACACGACCAACCAAATTATTTAAAACGTCACAAGCCCCGCCTATTAGTTCCCTGCTGTAGTTGAAAAATTTCTTACTTTTGCTTAAAGTAGGCTAGTAGGCGGGGCTGGTGACATTTTAAATAATTTGGTTGGTCGTGTCAATCTTCATATATTCCTATGTCATAAAAACAGCTTAAATCTCTGTTTTAAAGCACTTAACATAATAAAGTATTGCCATGTCATAAGACCCTCATGGTAATTGAGTTATATGTTTAGAAAAATGTATCTCTCAGGTTATCATTGCCTTTACCTTCGTTCTTTACATTGTGGAACCGGTTTGCGTAAAAACTCTTTCAAGTAACAGTCTTTAAAGAAAATATAGACAAAACAAACCCCTACAATGTTTGTAATGTATATCGAGGTAGTTCATCCGAAGCCTGTTCGGAACCTGTGAATCAGTTTTAGCTAACCTACCCGAAGTAGGTTCACCGGCCAAGTCAGTTTGTATAAAATGATGATTATACGTCAGTAGCAAGCCGGCAGTTTTTCGAGTTTCATTTTTCAGTTTCTCAATCTTTTCGAACGCTAAACGATAATTCATCTCAGTGTCTACCTTAAAAAAAGGTCAAACAGTCTTCGTCAATTCAAACAAATTGAATCAATAATTTCAATTCTTTATTATGAGCACGATTCTTTTACTGACACCATTTTTAATTGCGGATGCTCCTAACCGATTTTCCACAGCTCATTCAACAAATATTGAGTGCTTAGTTTATGAGTGCCTCTGCATATTATTCAAATTTACCCGTATTTCGATAACCTAAAAATTGTGAATAATCAAGTTCAAACCTTCAAAAAGGTAAGAAAGAGAAAGATATCTTCGTAAATTGGAAAACAAACGGAAGAAAAAACAAAGTTCATAAACAGGGTTCACCAGAAAACTTTTCCCCGAGGCTCTCATTCAACTACAAGAAACAACACTAACAATCTTTGCAGTGACCTTCGGGTGACAAATGATGATGAGATTTGCATACAGTATATGGTAGTGTCTTCTTGCATCACTGGCAACATATCGCGAACGAAACTAGCTATACATTTTAACTCGGAATTGAATGCTGGATCCACCTTATATGTATTACATATCAATTAAGACTACCAGAGAAGGAGCACAAATATAGTTTTTTATTCGACATATTTCAATAGTTTATTGAAGCCACCGGATAAGCGGCTCAAGGGTTGACAATTATTCTTCCATTGAAGACTGGTTCGACAAATAAGAATTATTATATTTACTGGGGAAACACTGGGCACTCACCTAGTGGTAAATAACGGAAAAGAAATCAGCTTTCATTGTTTGTATTTAGTAGTTTAAAATTTTTGAAGAATGAATATCCTGTCTTTGCGTGTTACCTTACAAAAAATAATTAAAAAATGGGAAAAACTGGCGGCTTTGTAAATCGCACTCGTTCAAATCGACCGACAAAGACAACCGTTAGAATTTACCATAACATTAAAGCAGGGTTCTACATACTGTCAAGCCATTCATTACAAAAAAGTAAAGCTGCGCACTTGAAATGAGCTCAGGACATTTGATGTGAATGGCAAATTCTTGATTGGAGGAAGGTTTTATTTACCGTTAAACTTGGAGGTAATAGTGAAGCACTGTACGAGCTTTGATGGGAACTCTTCTTGTTCAATCACCATACTTCAACCGAATTCATAGATAATTTGTAAGCAGAATTAGATAGAATAATTGTTTGCAGGAATCCAACTTCAAACGAAGATTTGAAAACCATTACAGCAGAATGAGGAAATGTATGACGGATTGAAACAAAACTTGATAGAATAAGTTAATTCGAATTATTTGATAAATTTTTTCTCAATGAAACAAGGCGAATTATTTTTCGATTTAATTGTTGGCTTCTATGTGGGTACTTGTCCTGTTTTTTTGTTAAATATTTATGTATGTGATGTTGTAAATATTTCCTGGGAATGCAAAATCCTATTTCAAGACTCCTCTATGTCGTTTATTAACTTAAAGTCGTCGGTAAAGAAATAAAAATGCTATAAAAAAAACATGTTATAGATAATTGTGTGAGTGTAAAGAACTGAATATTATGTTAGGTAGCCACATTCGCTAGAGTACTTTAAAGAGTACGTTGGAACGGTTCCTTAGTAAAAATAGCACTTCGGGAATTGAAACTATACGAAATGTATGATGAACGAATATTGAGCAGTACCGTCTAGCTACAAAATTTTCTTAAACCACTGAACATGGTAATTTAGCGTCTAATGGAGGATGGAGGGGGGTTACAAAAGGTTTATTTAATATAATAATAGTTGTTAGTAGTTTAAAGTATAGTAACAAAGTGACACTGGTTTTCCCCCATTTCTCGACTTAAAATTGTTTGAATTTTAATATTACATACATAATGAGGTATTGGATAAAATACTTGTCTTGTTTGGATCTTGAAAATTCCCGGTAATCAGAAAACCAGAACCCCGTTTCCCGGGAATGTAAAACGTTCGGGAACGGGCAAGCCCTAGTTAGTATAGATAAACTATGACGGTTCTTTTTTGCTAAAAACGTTAGAGAAAATAAGCAAAATAGAACAAAAAGAACCGACTTAGCACATCACTATTCACTAATAAACTATCAACAGAATTCGTAAAAAAGTTGATTTTTAACTATATGCAGTTGAGCACAGTAATCAAAATCACTAAACAAAATAAGATGAAAAGAATAACCTTAAGGTAAACCTATAGCTGTGGGCTACCTTTTAAACTATTGAAAAAAGATTTTATGGGCCAGAGAAAATTCATTTGCAGTCCACAGAGATCAATTGCTAGTCCATGTTTATTCACAAAAAAACAGAATGCCAAAAAACTGCCACTTGTTCATCCGTGAGAATACTTTCCGGTGAGTAACTAAGGAGATCTGTTTCTGTTGCTCGATAAAATTGACAATTATGTTTATCTTTACATTTTAGAAAAGATTTGGGCGTAAATTAAGCGAAACATGGTATACTCAACTGAAAAATCAAAAGAAATGACTAAAAAATCAAATTCACAAAGTATGGTTTACCTTAATCCTATCATATCTAAGAAAACCGGTGAATTCAATGCCAATTCGCAAACGGAGACTGACGATGCCATATCAGAATGGTCAGAGTCAATGAAACAACAGATTTTCAGAAACTATCAGAAAATTCAGATTAGTTATCATTATAAGGAAGCTTGAAATCATACCACTGGAATAATTCTATCGCTATGCTGTGGTCTTGCCTTCTTAGGTATGCAGGAAATTTATTACTTTATGGACCTCTTCTTGTTTCTAGTGTATTGACACTTGATTGTAAATTATGCTAAGAATAAAGTGCCTCAAAATTTAAATTGTAAATAAATAAATTAATTAATTAATTTAATAAAATTAAACTTAAACAGCCAACATACTGAAGGGGCCTGATCTGAATTGCCTTAAAGAAAAAGCAAACAGATCCAATGTTAGAAACATCTCATCAAGACTAAGCTGAATTCTTGACTCAGGGTTAGAGAAGTCCAAATTAGTTCTGGTGGACTTAGCCAAAAATAATTTATAATTTCTTATCATATAGGCAGGGGCATACAAATATATTTAGCAGATAATGCTACGGTTTCCTAAAGTTTAATATCTTAAATAACAACAACTCATCCAAAACCAATCTATCGTGGTAATACAAGGAATAAAGCCCACATAAGAAATCTTGTATATTTTTTCAGTACACGCTCAACCAGATCGCAATAAGTATTATAAAATGTGTTCCAAATTTGTGATGCATACTCAAGTACACTCCTGACCAAACAAGGAATCAGTAATATAAATACATGAGGATCACGAAATTCTTCATCTCTACGAAAAATGTAACCTAGAACTCTGTGTCCTTGATGACCCTACCCAAATTAACGTTAGAAATAGTATGAAGGTATATAGCAAAGGGTGTATCCTTCTAGTGAAGGATATCATCACGCATTTTTGTAAATTTAGTTCCAACCAGTTTTGAGAACACCATAACTGTATATTATCTAAATCTTTTTGCAATGCAAGAGAGTCAGTGGAACTAGCAACACATTTATAAATCTTCAAGTTTTATCAGCATAGAATAAATGGGGGCATTTAAAAATATTAGATAAATCTTTGACAACAATTATAAAAAGCAAAGGACCCAAAGTAGAGCGTTAAGGGATGCCAGAGATAATTATAAAACATTTTAAAATACGTCCATTGCATTTATCATAGGTAAAAAATAGCCATCGGCATAATTTTACAACATTTATCAATAAGAATATCATGAGACACCGTTTCAATGGCCTTTTTGAAAATCTGTAAAGATACTAACTACTTCCTGGCTCTTACCCACTTTGTCAAAAAGATAACTTGAAAATTCCAAAACGTTAGTTAAAAGTGAATGCTTAACGTAAAAGCAATGTAACAAAATATTAAATTATAAACCAATTTCTTAAAAATTTTGCTGAATACATATTATACAGTATGCGACCAAATAAACCGTTCGACGTAAAATTTGGATGGTTTTATTAATTTCACTAAACAATCTAACTACTGGTTTCAAAGTATTTGAGTTTTAATTTTTTGTCGGTTCAACTAGCTTCGCTGTAACCTCTATCCCAATGTTGTCCCATATCTCCTTAATCAAATTGAACAATTCCCTTTTGTTTATCTTTTCCGTAGTCGGGATATTACCTATTATCGTTGATCGAATACTAATTCTCAATCGGGTTGAGATCTGGGCTTTGTGAGGGCTACTCTAGAAGTTTAATTTTTTTATTTTTTTTATTTAATGTCGATGCAACTTGCGAAGTTTACTGGGGTCGTTATCCTACTGAAAGACGTAACGTCGCCCAAGATGTAATTTATGCACAATTTTTTTTAAATTGTGATTTATTATTTACACGTGGTCGTCCCCTTTCATAATCCCGTCAACCAAACCAATACGAGTTTACCGACTCCGTTAGCTGAGAGCAACCCCATACCATAATGCTTTAAGGCCGACCACGCCAAACTTTCACACCTCTTTGACCCAAAGAGTTCAAATTTCGACTCGTCAGACCATAAAATTGAATGACAAAATTCTTTGTGTTTCCCCAGGTGCTTAGCTACAAAACTAAGACGTTTCTTTTTGCTAATTTTTCTCATAAAAGCTGCCTTTGTATAATTCGAGTTGAAAGATTGAAGAAGTATGGTAAATTTAGTTGTCTCAGTCTAGCTGATTTTGTTGCGATTTTTAAAAACTAAACAGAACACTTTTTTTTATTGGGAAGCATTGAAAATATGCCCCTTTATGTTTTTCATTTCGTTATTGAATAAATTCGTCTTGATTCGTATTTTTGAATAAACTATGAAATGATTGTATTATTTTCGAGATTTTCTTGTACAGCAACGTGATTTTTTTTTTTTTGGTAAAGCCGCTACAACACCAGTACCACCACAAATGCAACATAACATGTTCGTGTAGGTGTTTTTGGTAACTCAGAATTTTTGCGATTTGCAATATTCATGAATTTAATTAAACAGTGCCGGGATTTTGATAAACTAGGTGAGCATATCTCGGTGGTGAAATATTTCACCATTGCCACAAGCAACGATTATATTAAGGTAAAAACGTCATAAAATTTATTTTGTTCTGAATAGCTGAATTCACAAGTTTTCGATTTGGCAAGAGGTTGTAACTTTATGTTGCGTTATACTTCTTTGCTGGTATCTATTGTCGTATTCTGTTCACGCCAAAACCTGGTCTAGATAAAAAAACTGGACAGTGATCAATTTCTACTATGAAGAGTTCAGCATTTATTGAAAGAGGTTCCGTTTTTGTGGGTCAATAGAATACGACATTAGATTCTACATACTGCCTAGCTCATCGTTAATTTTTGACTTAACCGGGATCCCGAAGATGGCAACGGAAGCGATGCACAATTCACCCATCACTTGTGTTGGTTAAAAAACTGGTTTGAATTTATGCTGAAATAGTTTATAAAAATATGTTTATTTACAGATAAACGCATTTGGAAAAAGAAGTTTATTCTTTTCTAGTTATTCAATTCTCCGCATCGTAGCCAATACCATTAAATTAGAATGTTCCGAATCAAATAATATTTTTTTTTAAACCAGGGATTTTTTTTGATTTTCCCTCAAGCTAAATAATCGAACCGAAAATTTGTCAAGCAGAGATCTGGTATCGGCATATAGAATATCTCATGACAATGTTCTAAGGCTATTTTCAGAATTTTCTTGTGACTCATTCAAATATTGGCTAGTGATGTATCAGCCATCAAATTTTTCAGATGAATCATCCAAATGACTAAATGATTCAACCGGTAACCCTTTACCCTGTTTCATAGCAATTTTTACGATTTTCGTATGACCCATTGAAAAATTAGGTCGAGTGTCACATACAACGCAACTTTAGATTTTTTTGAAAGAATCATCCATTAGTCAATGCTTCTGATTAATTCAATCGTGAATTTGTCACCCTAGTTGTGATTTCAATACATAGGCCAACTATGTTCCAAGGCAACATACAGAATTTTCGTACGATTCATTCAACAGTTAGGCAAGGGTCTCACATATACATCAGCCTTCAATATTTCATATGAATCATTCATAAGTAATTATGACTTTTGATTAATTCAGCCGTTAATTTGTCAACCCCAGTTGCGTTTAGTGTAGGCCAACCCTTTACTATGCTTAACGGCAAAATACAGAATTTTCATATAACCCATTCAAAAGTTAGGGCCGGGTCTCACATAGTTGAAATAAGCGTGAGACCCTTTCTTCTAAATATTTTCATGAAATATCTATTCAATCGAAAAGAAAACTGAGGTTGACAAATTAACGGTTAAATTAATCAGAAGTATTTAGTACATTTTGACGATTGATAAGAAAACAATTTAAAAATTGTTTCTTTGCAAATAGGCCCTGAGGAGGACATTTCCAGGTCGATTATTCACTGAAGCTTTCAATAACGAATTGACTAAACGTAATGAACGAACAATTCACATAAAACTATCGAAAGCAGTGGGAAAAATTTCATAATCAATTGCTCGTGTTCAAAGTGCTCAAGTTCCATCGTTTTGTTTTCCCATCGAAGTCGAGCGTTAAGGCTGATTTACATTCAAAGATTTTTGTAGATGCAGATGTCAAATCAAAAAATCGTTTTCTTTACACATAAAAAATAAATTTAAACAAAAAATGTCATAAACTGTTACAAATGATTGATTTACTTTTATGTAACCTTATTATAGTTATTTATTCACGAATCGACGATTTTACAGAAAAAAGATGAAACTTGACATCTGCAAAAAAAGCAGACGACGACTTTTTGGTTTGTTTCTCGGGTTTCAATTGACTTTTTCAAGCAGATGATTATTTTTTCTCTTTTTGTTTTTGTAGTTTTTCCTATGTTGTGTTTCACCTTTTTTGCGGACGTCGAATGTCGATGAATGTAAATCAGCTATTATTCGAACTTCTCGGATTTACGAATGTATCAATCAGTGTCTACTATGTTTTGAAATTAGAAATCCATTTGGATGGGCGTGTTTTGTTGGAGAAATTTCGAAATTACTATGAATTGATTTGCGGCCCGATCGATCCATCTGACTGAACTACCTTCGCTTGGAATTTGTGTATCTACAATCCAGCGATTAGCTAACGAATACAGATAGAGTCATACGGACACGAAAAAAAATCCTGCAGTTGTCTTTTCACGGGAAATGTTGTCTGAGAAATTAATTATTAAGTTTAACAACTACCGATTACCTGTAATAATACCGACAAAAATCTTTTATCCAATATTATGTTGAAGAATTGTGGTTTTTTCGGCATTCATTGCTAGGTTTTACTCGAATATGGAGTTCTCCATGGTGATGGTATGACGCTACGAAGGATGACGGTATGATGTTATGATCATGGTACTGTGATATGATTGAATGGTGGTACGAACTATGATTCTTAGAAATTTAGATTGGAACCGCTGAAGAATATCCAAGTTCGAGTTGCTGGCCGTTCATACAGCTGTATGCCGTATGTCCAGATGGTTTTATTACCATTTTATAGAGCAGTTTTGTTTTCAATCGACAAACTTGATTTTCTGCCTATCAGCCAATACATTTTTGTCAGTTTCATTCCCAATTGCTTTCTTTTTGTCCATATATGTTTACGCCATGTTAGTCGTTTGTCGAGGTGAATACCTACCTAACTATTTTACTTCATCAGTTTGAGGTATATTATGGTTATTCGTTTGTATTGGTGGACATGTACCTCTTCGCATAGTAATGGTTACATGATTAGATTTAGCATCATTAACTTTAATTTTCCAATTTTTCATCCATGCTTGAATACTGTTAATATTTTCCTGCAAAACTTCATGTGATGAGAGTACTGCCGTGTCTTCTGCAAATGTTGCGACAGTAACTTGATTATATCTGCGGTATATATCAGACATAATATCGGCCCAAGCACGCTGCCCTGTGGTACACCAGATTTAATTAAGCGGAAATTTGTATACGCATCTTGATCTTTTATTATAAAATATCTGTCCACTAGATATGATGTTAATATTCTGTAGAAATCATGTGGCAACCATCGCTTAATTTTGTATTGTAATCCCACATGCCACACTTTGTCAAAAGCTTGTGCTACGTCCAGGGCTTCTTCAATTATTTGAACTATTCTGTGCACTTGTTCTATTGTTAAGTGTTCTGGCCTAAACCCAAACTGATGATCCGGAATCAGCTTCTTCTCCAACCATATAGGCTTTAGACGCTTAAGCAGTAATTTTTCAAATAATTTAGACATAATTTGTAGCAAGCTTATAGGTTTGTACGACGTAACTTCTTCTGGAGGCTTGCCTGGCTTTGGTATTAATATTATACTTCTGAAACCTTCCATTGTATTGGGAAATACCCTGACCTAAGTATAGCATTGAATAAGTAGGTTCGAATACCCTTATCCAGCAACTGTTGCAAAATGTTTCCTGTGATAAAATCATATTCTGGCGCCTTTTTAGGATTTAACTCTCTCTGTATTACAGTTCTTACTTCTAATATAGAAAACCTCGTGATAGTATGATTCATTTGCAATGGTGCTCCCAAGTAGTTTTGAATGTTGTTATTCTGTTCGTGTACTTTCTGACGGATATGGTTGAAATACCCTTTCAAAATGGTCTGCAAATACTTCAGCCTTTTCTTCGTTATTTCTCGCACAATGACCGTCACTTTTACCTATCGGCGGAATATGTTGATGTGGTTGTTTCAGCTTCTTAGTCACCTTCCACATTGAATAATCTGTGTGTTCTGTTGGTGAGAGTCGAGATAAATATTCTTGAATTGACTGTTTTTTATTCCAGTACTTCTAGCACAGAAAAGAATGAACAGATGGAAGTTCCATGTCAAGTATTTACATTGAAATATTCAATCTAGCCAGTTAAGACAGGGACAATATAATATAATATGACATATTTCTCTTCTCTTCTTTTTCTTTTTACAAAAATTGTGTATCAAAAACAAAAAAGAAGAGAAGCGAAACTTATTATTGTATTATATTGTCCCTGTCTTAACGGGCTGTACATTCTTTTCTGTGCTTCTAGTACAAAACGATAGCCATCGAAAATAGTCGACGAATTGCGCAATTAAGCCCTTGGATAAAACAATTATAACCGCTAAAGGAGGTGTATAAAAAAAATCGAAAAAGGAGCAGTCTGATAATGCGTTTGGCATATGTAGATCCGGAGTCTAATGATGCAATTGTTTCCGCAAACCGCTCTTATTTCGAAAAGCGTAATGAAAAGTAAAATCAATTAAAAGTTCGGTATTACCATCAAAATTGTTAAATGCGTCTTAATGGGCCTGACGTAAAATTTAACATTTTAAACCAATAGTTATCAAACAGCAACTCATGCCAAAACAACACCAATTAAGATAAACAATTACATAAATTATCGTGAAATAATTATAAAGCAATTAAATTTTAATTATTAATAAATTGGATTTTTTAACAAACAAACAAAAAAAAAACACGTCATTACACGATCAATCACGATTTATTTTCATTTAATAATTGACGACTGTTTTTGTTATTTTGTGTACAAATTTGTGGCTGCGCGAGATCATAAATCACATTACTCAATAGTAAAATTCGCGACAATGAGTAATATCGGCCGGTATGTAAATAGTAAATTATTCGAATTTTTATCTTAAACCTCATACATCATCAATAAGATTTGTAATTGTAAGATGCAATATGTTGCATGTGTTTTTATTGTTTTGGAATTCGTCTTTAATCATTTAGTTACACGTGAATTTTGTTTGTATTAATTAACATGATTCATGAATGAAGAAAACAAGTACCAGTACGTGCCATTTGGAATGCAGGTTATTATTTATCAATTTTCAAAATAATTCAGGTCGGTTATTATGTATGTATGTATGTTATACAGAAGAATCTCGTTATAATTTAGTCTAAAACGAACGAACTAATTAATTGGTATGATATTGCTTATATTATGAATGGAGCCGCGCCGCTTGTCTGCCGATTGTATTATATTCCATTTAATTATAAATTTTCTACCTTTATCAGTTTGTTTTATGTTGCTGCTGGCATATGTCATCTCACATCAAAAATATTTGTTTGAGTTCGTTTGTGACACGTTTTTGTGTCTGTGGGAATAGCTGCAAAATAGTTTTTTTCTTGTTTTTTTTCGTTTTGATGGAGAGACACAATGACACAGAATGGAAATAATTTTCTTTTTTTTATTATTATTATTTTCTTTTAATTGACATTAGAATTCTATTTTCTTGACATTGACAATTTTACACTAGAATTTATTGGCCGAACTGTTCATGCATATTAATGGTAGAAAAAAATGTTAGCTAGTCGCAACTTATATCAATTATTTATGCAATACAAAGCATAAAATATTCCATTAAGTGAAATAGATAATATAATTAGTGTGACATCCTAAATGAAAAATAGCCCAACACAAATATTTCACATTTTTAAAGCTTCAATTTTTTAGCATCTCATCTATGTAAGAATTTTGATAAATATGATAAATGGAATCGTTTGTTCTTCGTTAGGTTAGAATTGGTCAGCAGGGTTGGTCGTTTGGCCATTTGTAGTTTTAAATTTCTTTAAAAGCCACTATTCTGGTTTTCCCGCGGAATTGGGAATTGGGAAATGATTTATTGTGACTTGTTTTAATGTATTTTGGTATCATTTTTTTCAAAGCATACTGTGGCGATTGGTATTTTGTTCAAATCGAACAATTTTTACCATATTTTGGTAGGAAATAATTGGGCTGGATTGGTTACTACTTCCTATCGTTCGGTAATACATTGGAATTTTTTTTTTTATAACCAAAAATTTGAAGAAAAAATCTAAATAAAGGTTGAACTCCTTTTTAGAAAAAAAGCACGTTTGAGTATTTCCAATTGAAGAACGACTACATACTATTCATTCAAAAACGCAAATCCACCATTAAATTCCTGTACGTGGTGTTTCCAGTTGGAACAATTTTTATTTGATTATTTTATTGAACGCAATATACATTAATAATTTGATGGTTTTGAAATTGTAGTTTGTATAATAACTTCCCGATATTTGCCATTTAAATTTAATATTGTTGGAACCTCATCCAACTAACATTGGAGACTCGTTGTTGCGATTTATACTCTAATATCCAATTGAATACAAACGTGCTTATTGAACACGGATCTTCTTAAATGAGCCGTGCTATGTTTTACAATCTTCTTGCCGGCCCAATATATTTATCGACCGCCCCCCCCCCCCCCCCCCCCCCAACTTTCCAAAACCGTTCGTTCTCCCATATTTATTTATGGTTCAATTCCACGGCGTACTTTGGACATCACAACCGTGAAACATATACTTGGGGTTGACAAAAACACGTACTACAAGTTTCATCAATAACGCTCCACGTAAATAATGTGTAAGAATATAAGCGGAATACGATACCGACATTCCCATTATTTCTCTCGCTATATAAATTGTTTCACCTTGTTTTATGAACTGATGAATCGATTTCATTGTTCAATTAGACGACAGCTCAATGAATAAATAGCACAGATCAGTGACACCACTACCTATAGCCATTAATATTTGAACCACAAAATTAAATGCGCCAATATTTAACAATAAATGAGACGTTTTATTTAAAAGTGGTATAAGTCCATATTTGGTTGAAACGAGATAATGAAAGAATAGAGAAACAATAAATGCAAAAATATGCGGGAGTTTGCACTTATTTTTTTCTTAATTTTTTGCACAATTATTAAGGATTCGTTTTTTTTTTATTTTGGCTATAAATTGTTTACCATTAGAAAGATTACCTATACAGTGACCGAAATTAAATTAGCCTCATACCGTTTTCTTAAAAAAAATCACAAATTATTTAAAATAAAAAAATATATTAAATTTATTTCAATTAGTTTAAGTATTACAAAAGAAAAAAATATATGTTTTGTCAAAAATAGCGAACAGTATTAATTTCATTTAATTAAAACATAAAAAAATGTGCGAAATTGAATTAGCCTCAACTCAAAGGCCATTAGAATTATTAGAAAGTAACCTGGACTGTTGACTTCTTTTAT
Source organism: Tipula helvola (assembly GCA_963556165.1). Classification (NCBI taxonomy): domain Eukaryota; kingdom Metazoa; phylum Arthropoda; class Insecta; order Diptera; family Tipulidae; genus Tipula; species Tipula helvola. Next base: position 136,535,284 of record OY744483.1, on the reverse strand, counting down.
TGTTTAATACTTTGTGTGTCCAACTTGATTCTTAATTGCCTCGAATAACCTATCGGGCATGCTTGAAACTAATTTCCGGAGGACTTCTACTCGGATTTCGATCCATACTTCCCGTACCCGATTTTTTAATGCAATCACTGATTGAAACTGTTTCCTATTCTTACATAATTTTCGAGAAAGGATGCCCCATAAATGTTCAATAGAGTTTAGGTCCGGGCTGCAAGCTGGCCAGTCCATCAACTCAATATTCTTCTCGCTAAACCATTTTTTCGCCTCCTTTGACGTGTGAATTGCTGCATTATCTTACTGGAAGATAAAATTTGACCCCATTAGACCTTTTGCATCCTCAGTTAAAGCATTCTCGTGTAATCTCTCGATTTCATTTTGGTAGAAATCCATGCAAGTGAAAGTTTTCCATTGTAGAAATCCAGGCAAATGAAAGTTTTCCATTGTAGCAAGCTCCACCCCAAACCATAAGCGATCCTCCACCAAAGTTCCTACTTAAACGGATTTCGGTCTCATTTCTAAGGTCATAAATGGCCCTGATGGCTATCAATATTACTGGCATGACCTTAGAAATGAAACCGAAATCCGTTTAAATAGAAACTTTGGTGGTGGATTGCTTATGGTTTGGGGTGGATCTTGCTACAATGGAAAACTTTCATTTGCCTGGATTTCTACAATGGAAAACTTTCACTTGCATGGATTTCTACCAAAATGAAATCGAGAGATTACACGAGAATGCTTTAACTGAGGATGCAAAAGGTCTAATGGGGTCAAATTTTATCTTCCAGTAAGATAATGCAGCAATTCACACGTCAAAGGAGGCGAAAAAATGGTTTAGCGAGAAGAATATTGAGTTGATGGACTGGCCAGCTTGCAGCCCGGACCTAAACTCTATTGAACATTTATGGGGCATCCTTTCTCGAAAATTATGTAAGAATAGGAAACAGTTTCAATCAGTGATTGCATTAAAAAATCGGGTACGGGAAGTATGGATCGAAATCCGAGTAGAAGTCCTCCGGAAATTAGTTTCAAGCATGCCCGATAGGTTATTCGAGGCAATTAAGAATCAAGTTGGACACACAAAGTATTAAACAATAAAAGAAGTCAACAGTTCAGGTTACTTTCTAATAATTCTAATGGCCTTTGAGTTGAGGCTAATTCAATTTCGCACATTTTTTTATGTTTTAATTAAATGAAATTAATACTGTTCGCTATTTTTGACAAAACATATATTTTTTTCTTTTGTAATACTTAAACTAATTGAAATAAATTTAATATATTTTTTTATTTTAAATAATTTGTGATTTTTTTTAAGAAAACGGTATGAGGCTAATTTAACTTCGGTCACTGTACTGTTATTTATCTATTATTATCATATTTTTTGAAAAAATGGACTTATACCACTTTCAAAATTAACGGCTCATAATAGTATATTATTTTAGGGGATGACTTCCAATTTGCAGTATTTTTTGGAAGAAGTGATATTTTCATTTTGGAAGGTGATCTCTAGTTGAGAAGTAAAATTTAAACCTTGTTTCAGAGCTTCAATGATTTTCATATTTCATGTTTTGATGAAAGATATTTCTTAGCAGAAGCCGTTTGTGTTAGACCTAATTTAACTTTCAACGGTGGATAGATAGGCAGGATCTCGCTTAAATATAAGCTCATCTTCAAATTCTTCCGAAGAGATGATGGCTTTATTTAGAGATTGTCTAGCAATATTTAGCGAAAATAGTAATTGCGAATCTGGCTCTGCAGTATACTTGCTAAGGTCTAGCGAATTATTTCGATCATTAAATTCAACTTTCAATTTATTTCGCCAAATATCAACAGCAATTGTTTCCGAATCGTCTAATCGCTTTGGAAAGATAAACAGGAGAACTTTTTGTTTGTCCTCATATTTTCCTGTTATATCCAGCACCGGCGTTAGTAGCGGCTTGTTTGTAATCTACCGTTGTAATATGATTTTTATTGAAATCAGCTTTGAACTTTGTAGTTTGTCTTTTCATTCGCTTAAAACTATCAATTCACCTGGTCTTATCACAGATAAGTTTTTCTAAAGCCAATAGAGCATTTTTTACAATGTATCTAGCAATTAGTATCACCGAATCTCGGAGAGCGACGAAGGAAGTAAGGTGGAAAATTTCTTCAAATCGATTTAAATCCTGGCAATCAATACAATAAAGAAAAAATCGACGCACTGTGGAATGCCACATATCTTTAACATATGCCCGTCTACAAACCCTTTTTATAAAGTGAGAAACATCTAAGCTTCACAAGAGCCATCACAATTAGCTTCAACTGGCTTTGATCCTCCTTGCTTAAGCCATTGCTTCATTGATTGCCACATCGTGTACTCATACATTTTCTTCTTATAGTTAAATCATAGATACCGTCCTCATTTTCATAAATCTTTGCATTTTTAAAAACAAAAGCACAAGGCATACGCGCTAGTTTATAAAATTGTTCCGTTACTAAGTCAGTCAATTTAAACCTATTTAAAATTGAATATTTCCTATCCATATATTGAATTGAATCTGAAATACGTAATCGATTCCATAAATCCTCAGTTAACGGAAACATAATGCTATATCTAAACCTGGAGCTTCCCACTCATCATCGGAACTCGGAACTATTGTTGTTCTCTATTCTTTCATTGTACTATCATTGTTTAACTCTTCATTTATTTCTCTTTAACTGGAACCCCTTCTGTTTGTCACGCTTTACTTATGGTGGAGCAGTCCATTTATTGTTTAGAATTTTGCTGGTCTCTCGTCCATCTCTGCACTAAGTACTGCTGAAAATAACCAAACGAAATTCTAACGACGGCATTTGCCTCTTTTCTCGGACTTGTGAATATTTAGGCATGGCTTTACGGGGTTACTGAAATTCTTATCAACAGAACAAATCGCACCGTTGATTGATTGATTTAGTGTGTACAACCAAGCCTAAGGCAAGTTTCCCGGATACGCCGGGTTCACCGTACATCCTTTTACGAATAACAAAATCGAGGGAAAGGAAAGGTATGTTAGTAATAGAGAATCAACCCGGTTCCAGACACCATGGCGGTTGAGAGTTAGTAAATATGACAACACAACACAACACAATTTCTAAGCTACAGGATTGTTAACTGCTTGTTGTTCCTGGAGAGTTGATTATTTTTATAACTTTATTCTGAAAAAGAGGATTAAATTAAATCCTTATAAAAATGATTAGTTCTGCAACTATGTATGTTATGTTCTGAAAATTAAGTTATTTATCAGTAAATTAAGTAAGAAACCCTTTTAAGTACTCTCGATATTAACGTACGACTAAGCCCAAGCCAGACTCCTGACCACGCCGGACTCACAAATAGGAAAGGAAAGTCCGCCAGGCTCGACCCGGTTCCAGCCCCCCCATGCAGTCAACAGTCAGTAAACCCGATAGTAATAAATATAATAAAGAAAATAAGTCAGCACTAGACAACACAACTTTTAGACTAAATGACTCTAAAATTCTTGTTGTTCTTGAAGAGCATGATTAATTATTCTCTATTAGATTCTGAAACAAATTAGTTTATCAGTGTACTAAAATAAACCGCTTCAAATACTCTGAACAATTATATTAATAAATAGATAATGATGAACAAAATAAATAAACCGCTGAGCCTGTTTCTACATGCTGGAAATCTCAATGCATCTAGTTCGTTCCTGTTTTCCAATTAAATTATTGAACTATCATTTAAGTTAATTTATAGTTATAGTTATAATAAGAGTAAATAAAGGACCCCGCAATAATCCTACGGAAACTGGGCCTCGGTCAAACCCTCTGAACCCCTGACATATTGTATATTCTATCAACCCGAACAAAAGTCTCCATGGGCAGAAAGCTCCAAATTCAACATTTTGGCAGCCACGGAGCTCCAAAGCTCCACAGATCCGATACCAAACCAATCATTCCCAATACTACTCATAGATGGCAAAAGCATATTTTAATTATTCAAATATACAAGTTTATGTTTTTGAGGTCACTGAATTCAAATCCGATGTCAGACTTGAAAAATTGACAGCTGACAGCTGTCAGAATTCTGGCAGCTGTCAACCGTCAACCCCTCAAACCCGACATCAGACCTGAATTCAGCGACCTCAACAACATAAACCTACACATCTAAACAACTAAAATATGCCTTTGCCATCCATAAACAGTATCAAAAATGAACAGTTTTGTATCGGGTCTGTGGAGCCCCGAAGCTCCGCAGCTGCCAAAATATTGAATTTGGAGCCCCGTGCCCATGGAGACCCCCTTTCAGGATGACAAAATATACTACACACCAAAAATTCAGAAAACTTGACCGAAACCCAACCTCCACAAGATTATTGCGGGGTCCTTTAACTACTACATGCAACCCTAATTTCGAAACCAACACTTCTAATCATACTCTTAATTAATTAAAATTTTAATTAATATAATTTAACTTCCAGAAACATATTAATCCATAAATCTACTTAATATGAACAAATCTTTAAGTACTATAAATAACTTAATGTTAATAATCTGTTTTCCTTGGCTGCTACAGATTTCAGAACCTATTTCCGGAAATCTGTTTTTGCAATATGACTGAAATAAACTCAGTCCCAAAACCTTCCTACAGCCAGAAGTCAATAGAACGATTCATTCCCAGCACATCACAACTCTTTATAAGCTTCCCAACTAAAGAAAAGTACAACAATCAAAGAGCCACGAAGAAGGATACCAGACAACACCGCCCGGCCTAATATGCCGAGATATACCCAACTTATGAGCACATCTCAACATATCCAACCATACAAACCCTGCCCAAAATATTCTTCCCGCAGCCCAAGCCACTGCTCCTCTCTCAGTAAACAAATTAAAATTAACCAGAAGTCAAATAACCAAAATACAAATTACTTTTGCTTGGAAAATAATAACTAAAATACAAGCTAAAACCGCAACTTGCATTTCCGTTACGCAATTCAAACACATGCAATTCGTCACTGAACAGCCCTGATTATAGGTGACCCAAAAATAAGTCAATCAACTAGATAGAAATAAATTCCAGGAGACACCTTCTGAACCTTAAACAATTAATTAACAAGATCCTTGCCAACCCAGATCTAATGTGGAACGCATCCAATAAAAGCCAAATAACAATTGCACACCATTTGCTCCGTACTCATCCCAGCAGTAATGCATGGGCCATACATTTTAGCTTTTTAGCTCACTCCATCAATTAACAATTTAAATCAAAAATTATTCAACAATCTAAACAATACTTTCGTTTCGCTTGGACATAAAACAAAATACAATCAAAAAAAAAAAACGTAAAGGAGAAATTAGGGCTGCGGTTTATTTCTCGAGTAAATCCGCTGAATACAGTAAAATGCATTTACCTTCTTAAATGGAGGGTAAACGAAATAAAGGAAGGCAAACAACCCACACCTAGACGATTTACTCCTTAATTGCTACAAGGTTTGATCGAAAAAAAAATAGAAGAAATGCGTAATTTAACAAAAAACAAACACTAAAAATCAACTTCCACCGTGGTTTGCATATTATACATCCATTCAAAACACAAAACAGACCACGAAGTTGAGTGAGAACCACCAACACCTGCTGCACACCACTGAAACCGCACACACACGCCAATCAATAGAAAATTCAATCCAATGTATGTACATATACAAATCAACCAAAAATCCCCTTACCCAGAATAATTCACCCCAATCGTTCAAAACTCCCAAAACACAATCCCATCTAAATAAACATCAAAGCACCCAATGAAACAATCGCTATATTGTTTCAAATATAATAAAAAGTTTGAAAAATTAACTAGACTACACGGCAACGCATCCGATTCTGGAACGAGTATCAGCAAAAACCGAAAAAAGTGTTTTTCTTTTTTCAGACATCTTACCCCTGTCCAACTCCAGAGACCCGCCCAGCACAGCTCACGACACATAAAGAGCAATACATTATCTCAAGAATACACAGAAAGCATAAAACATGAAACAATATCTAATACAACCGTACTACAACATTCAACCACTCACAAAAATTATCGAAATCAAACACCCTCGTACAATCCACCACGTGCGGAGAACAAACGCACCAATAACAACGATGTGAGCGCACTCTTCACTCTGCACACATACAAGATACAACACACCCACAGGAAATAAACAAAACAAATCATAGTTCAGCCAAATTCAGTTCCTCTACACTAGCATCCCATTCAAACAATTTATCCACTCTACAGTCCCCCAATCCAACCCAAATTAACCTATACCCTATTATGGTTCTCACCTCACCGACGAGTCGCCGTGACTTGAAAATTGCGTGAGTTCAATTTTGGTATTATGGTTCTCACTTTTATTTTGGTGAGAGTTGTGCGCGGCTGATGTTTTTGGTTTTGTTAATTATGACAATTTCCATTCGTTTTGAAGTTTACCAGCACAGTAATTTTATATTTTTTGACGTACATATGTCTAATTGTCTAATAGTTTTTTTTGAATACATTTACATTTATGGTGATTAATTTTGTAATTTTATGAGCATTAATTAGATATTTTACCGGTTAAAATTGTTAATAAATAGTGCAAACAGGCAAATGCAATGTGGATTTAGTTGTCTGTCACGAATGAAGCTTGACGGAACAAAAATGTTTGAAAACTTACATACGCATTTTGTTGTTAATAAAAATATTTTAAAATGCGATTTTAAAAAAAAAATACAAAATTGATTTTTATTCAATATTTATTTAGCAAATATTAATTAAAATATTTTGCCTGTATAAAAAAAAAATTGTAGTGTTTCTATTTTCATTATTTCTTTATTCCTTATAAAAAATTGCACTAGTCACCGAGAAATTTTAGACGAGCTATTTTGACATTACTCTCACTCACGGCGACAACCATAATACCAAAATATCATCGCCGTGAGTTCAAGTCACATTTATGACGTAATTCTCGGTGAGGTGAGAACCATAATAGGGGTGCCAATTTAACCTATATAACCCAATGATCCCCACAATACCCCGCACTAAAATGAATCATATCTAAATAAACCTCCTATATTCCTAAAAGAAATAAAAATTTGTCGCAAATTTATAAATTAACCAAATAACAATTGAAGACATGAGCGGACGAAGGTGACATGCAACATTTCGACAATTTTATAGAAACGACCTTCAAAGTTTACCAACAGAACAAAACGCACCGTGTTTTTAAAATTATTTAAATAATTTAATCCACAATGATATAAAAAAAACTAATGAAAATTTAACAAAAACAAACTAAATACATACTTATTACTGTTTTATGAGCAAATATTGAAATTACCTTTTCCTAAAACAGTAAACTACTTAATCTTCCAAAAATCACTATCACATCACTAATCACGGTCTAAAATATATCTGTGACAATATGGCATAAGGGAATAACTCGAGTTATACCCTTTTACATATTATTTCAAATTCGAAATCTCCATATTCGAATTCATATCATATCAATTTTTTATAATAATCCAGCAACTACAAGCAACCGTAATAATCATTTAAAAAAGCAAGAATTCAAAAAACTCATACGATTTTGATATCTCTTAATTTTAGAAACGTTTTCCTGAAAAATGCAAATTTTAGAGTTATTCCCTTATGTCATATTGCCACAGATATCATATTAAGCACTAAAGAGATAATCCAAAAAAATAACCGATCGAATTTAAACGTTATACACATAATTTTACAAATAGCTGTAACCGGTTCAAAATAATCGTGACATGTCGTAAAGATTCGTGTCATAAAATGATAAAAAAATCTTCCTACAAATTTTAAATTGATTTTTAACGAAACAAACGATTCTATTCGTCATTTTTATAAAAAAAATCCTTCGATGGGATGCTTAAAAGTCGGTGGTCATTGGATATGGAAATGATACGGAACATACAAAAAAAAATTATATAACGATAAGCCAAACATTTTTTTTTTTCGAAAATTAATTTTTGTTAAAATAAATGTTTTGATTTTCTTAATAAACCATTGAACAAAATATAAGAAACACTGATCCCTTAAAATTTAAATCAATTTCTTTTTTACTACAAGTGACCAAACGGCAAAAATTGGTAGTTGACCTAACGATGACCAAACGATCCCATTCGTTAAAGGGGAATTGTAAAATTCGCTAATACTACAAGTGCATGTTAAATCCTATATATAGGAAAAAATCAGTCTAATAAATCAGCAGTTCAGCCGCTATAGCCTGATGAGACGACTGGAAAGTGATTTATTTTTCACAATCCTCGTCAGATAGAAAGTGAATTGCAAACTCTAAACAATTTCTCCTCTTCTGGAAATGAAAATAATTATTTTAGATGATCTGTTGGTTGTCTCAGATAACCAGTCAGTATAGTGCCAGCCACCATTACCACCATTTTGGAAAATTAATTAGATTATAAGGTAACGCTTCCGATTCTGGAACGAATAGCAGCAGAAATTGAAAAAGTGATTTTTTGCAGATATGCTGATTTTGTTGAACTCCACAGAAATTTAAGAAATTAATTGGGTTAAGTATTAATGAAAAATAAAAATGATGTCGCTGAATGGCAAAGTTCTGAAAAATATTGCCAAAGGTTTGGGTTTTAAAATAATTCCGTACATCTGTTGATTGGTAGGAATAAAGTAAAATAGACTGTTATTTTGAATAGCAGTTTTTCTATGATTTATAGTAGACATTCTGGGTTAGAATTTCAATAGGATTTCAGTTATAATGGAAAACTGTAGATCATTAAATAAAAATGTAAGGTTATGGAAATAGAGTGCAAAATAGGTATAACAGATGGCATAAATATAAGGGTTGGTGTGGTAATGAAGATGACATTTTGAGTTTTGAAATCTGGAGAGGTTGGTTATTTCGGTATTTCGAAATTTTTGAAGAAAATGGTACAAGAGATTTGAATAGATCCTACAGGATAACGAGTTACTTTCGATTAAGTAGGACTTATTGGTAGATACACGAGTTTCTAAGAATTATCAGTAGTCGGGAAAACGGGAAAAGTTGCAAAATTTGATCGTTACAGAATAAAGTAAAATACATTAAAATTTAAATCAGAACATAACACGGTGATAATTTGATGAAAATAAGTGTATGTATTTAAAGATTAAAATTGCCTAGTTATATTTAACAAAAGTGCAAATCACAAGTGAATTATTCCGTTGTGGAACGGTAAAAGTAAAAGTATGTTAAATAAAAATAAAATGACTGAGAAGCAGTTCAAATTAAGAAAAACGAATCACCCAAGTCGTTATATGGAATGAATTGACGAAGTGAGAATCATAAAAACACCAGAGGATGGAAACTGCTTATTAACAGCAATAACAATTCAAATGTACGGATTGGATCCATTATCAGAAGAATGCAGAGGAATGGCAACTATAATGCGTAATGAAACAGTGCATTCCCTCAAAATAAAACGAAATAGGATGTGTTATCCTATAAGCCTCATTACGTCTGCTCTACATCGATCACCTTTTTAAAGGTGGCACCTGGGTAGGAGAGGAAACTTTGATGGCAGTATCAAAGATATACCAGGTAAAAGTTGAAGAAATTCAGTGTTCTTGCCAGCTAATTTTTAAAGGAGCAGATTTTAAATGGATAATAACCATTAGGATTCAGTAGTCCGAAGAATATAATACAAGAATACATACGGACGCGAGCAGTGTTCGCAAATTATGGTAATTGGCATGCCAGTAAAATTATTTCTTTCCCGTAAAATAATTTTTTTTTATGTGTAACATTAAAGATCAGTTAGAATCGGGCCATAATACGCCAGATTTTTATTTTTGTTTTTCAACGCAAATTTTTATAGGAAGAGGGCGAATAAAATAACTTAAGATAAATGTTATTATTTCGGAGTCGCAACGATTTGTCGAAGGAAGATATGTTAGTTTAGCTATTCTAAGCCGGCGCGCTAAATTCTTTTATACAATAACTGTCATTGTAAAATAAATGGTTAAGTAGGTTGCAGTAGATGAAGTATAACGATTCTGAATTTTAGGTCTTCATATGAACTTCCAGTTCCAAATCTCTTCTCGTGAATTAACCTTTCTGCTAATCTATTGGAAAATTGGCAAATCTAGTTTCTGATTTATGATATCGACCGTAATACAATTAGTTAATCTGAAGGCCGAAAAAATTCTTCAGGTCATGAAATAATATGGTTTATATTAATTAGTAACTATTTATAATTTCTACAACATATTTCAGATATAAAATTTCACTAACATCCGTCAACAAATACGCTTGCTCCATTTGATGCTGGAGAGTGGCGACTGAGAAGAAAGTATGTAAAAATAAATTTGGCGAATACAGTTTTTCATTTGATATCATTGGAAGTGTTCCACAATATGTCTTAAATTTCAGCCATGATTTAAATAAGAAATCCGACATCAGATGATATGGTCGGAGAAATTCTTCAGAGCCGGAATTCATTTATTTTCTATTAGGAACTATGTACTTAAAGAATGACTTTACATTTCAAATCTCAGAAGTAAATTTTTATTAAAGTCCATCCACAAAAGTGCTGTCTAGTTGCACAGAGAAGTACCTAGTAAGGATTGGTTGTTCATGCAAGAAAAAATTGGTGAAACAATTTTTTGAATGGTACTCACCATAATATCATTAGTAAATAGTGTTCCGCAATATTTCTTGAATCTGGCTCTTATTTTATTTAAAAAAAACTAACCCCAAATGATATGACCCAAGGAAACCTTCAGAGCATAAATAATTCAATTTCATATTAGGAACTGCTTACTGAATCGACTTAATAACCTAGATATACAATTTCATTAAACTCTATTAACAAATATGCGTGTTCCATTTGGTGCTGGAACTGTAGAAAAGGCCTAGATTTGTTATTTACTTAAAAAACCAATTTCTTTTTGGCAAATCTCTTTATTTTGAATTAAATTTAAATAGTCCTGGAATATTTATTGAATTCTGTCCATGTTTGATTTAAGAAACGCCATCCCTGCTCCAAACGGAACTTCTGCGATTATGCACCAATTCCGTTGAAATTTGGTGTTTGACTTAACCAATATATTTGATGATAAATTAATTAGTTGCGGCGTACTCAAATGATGAATCAAGTGGCAAGTTTTGTTTAGCTAATTTAGACTATCTTCTCATTCTCCAGCATCAAAAATAGAACAAGCACATTTGTAAATGGATTTTAGTAAAATTTTGAATCTGCAATATTATGTAAATTTATTATAAATAGTTCCTATTATAAAACCTATATTTCATGGCCTGAAGAATTTTTCGGCTGGTACGAAATATTTTAAAGCGGGATGCAAAAGGGATTGATCATCATCTGATTATGATCGGGGATGAATATGAACACAACTATGACCCCATGTTGAGAGTGCAGAATTCATGGCTCAACCCACCTTTCATGTCTGCACTATAAGCTGGCATGAAGCAATGCAATGTGCAGGTGGTTTAACAAAAACGGGTATATAGCAGAGATGGGCATTGACACGTCAACTATAATTGTCGACGCGTCAACTATTATTGCAAACGTTTGACACTTGTTGATACAAATTCAAAGGTGTGCATCGACGCGTCAACTATTATCACCGATTATTGTCGACGCGTCAAATATTATTGTTGACGCTGAGATTTGTTGACGTTGCACGTCACTGGTATATAGCCGTACATCCTCAATTTGGCTACTACGGCGTAAAGTAGGATGGTAAAACACTTCTCATACTAGTGGTATTATAACCGACACCATAAATAAAAAATTAGATTTCTTAATTTTGGTTTTCCATACACAGCCAACCCAGATAATTTTTTCCGCCCCAGCACTAAATTGAACAATCACATTTGTCGATGAATTTTAGTGAAATTTTGTGTCGGAGTTGTTAAGCCGATTCCATAAAAATAGCTTCTAATCCTAAATAGATTAAATCAAGTCCCGAAACATTTTTTGGGCCATGTCTAGACTAGATTTCGATTTCTTAAATAAAATATTTAAATTGTGTTAAAATTATTGTTTTTCTGGTTCCTCCGGGATTCTGCGTTATCGCTAATAAATGTATTAGCGCTCTGAATAAATATTATCTAAAAACCAGGGCAATGTAAAACATACTAATAAATTACTAATAATTTCCCAGCATTTCTACCACAGATAAGAATAGACAGATGTACATCTTGTATGGGCCAAATTTACATTAGAAATTTTAATACAATAATTCCAATCCAATCCTTTTAGAGCAGGACGTACATTTCTGTCTCTTTTATCTTTTTTTACGTATGGCTATTTTGATTATATCAAAGCAAACATGGCATGGCTATTTTGATTATATCAAGGCAAACATAAACCAACTTCAAACAAAATTGTATTTTACAATATATACGTCCTGCTCTAAAAGGATTAGATTAGAATTTGGTATTGAAATTTCTAATGTAAATTTGGCCCATACAAGATGTACATCTGTCTATTCTTATCTGTGATTTCTACCAAGAACTTTAAGAAATAAAAAACAAAATGACATATTCAGCGAAATATTAAACAGGCTTTTCTGACAATATAGTAACGAAACCCAAAATTTAGATTAATATCTTCTTGAGGCTTCCTTGCATCATCTGGGAAATATCACAAAATAGGAAATGCATAATTCTTAAATGAAAGCAATAATTGTTTATGAATATTTTCTGACCGTAAAACTACTTGTTCGGTGATTACAAGTTGGAAATTCCAAGTGTGACCATAATTCGCGAAAGCATAATTATTTTCTAAAAAATTTTGATTTTCATATTATCCCAAATATTTATACCATATATAAAAAGCCACCATAAATTACGAAATTATAAAATTTTAAATTTATATATTTATTCTGAATATTTGAATCGTTTAATTTAAATTTGTAATTTATAATCAATATATCAGAATAAAATATAGAATTTTCCAGGAATATAAAAATTTCCACCTCCGACTCATTTCTTGGAATAATTGTTTTCGCAAAACAATTTGAATTTCCCCCAACAATGTGTCACAATTTTTCTAGTTACATATATAGGTACAAATACACAACATATTTGGATTTAGCAAACAAAAACAATCGAACTCATTGACCAAACGGCAAACACCCATTATAATTAATGATTCATCGATTCCATTTTTTTTTTATTTATATAAGCTAAATTACGGGCAGCAGTAAAACTATTTATTTATATACTAGACATGAACATTAACTTTGCCATGCGTTGGGGTTGGTGAATCAAAAATGTACATGTGTAGTTCAATTCGCTTGTAATCAATGAATTATTAATAGTTCGGTGTTTCGATTGTGTCGTTTGGTAATTTTTATTAAAATGAATTATAAATAATACTCGCATAATTTATAAAAATGGGTGTGAATTCCACATTATTCTAGTTGTTGGTGATACAAATCAAATAAAAACTAGATTTTTTTTAAATTTTAGAAATGTCAACACATTGTCAAGAATTGGGTTGGATTATATAAAGTCTAAATGACGCACATATCACTCGCCTATACACAGCATTAGTTATATCTCGATAAAAAACTATCGTAGCATGTATCTATTAAATAATTAAATATAATGAATTATTAATTAATTAGCCTTAGAATATTTTTGAAAGAAAAACTCTATAATATTTCGTCATAAATTAATTTACTATGAAATAATGGATTATAACTTTTTTATAATTAACATTTTCCTCACACCAAAGGTTGAACACATAAAGTTTTGTTTTATAGTTTTTCCACCAAGAGCGCGCCGCCACGTGAATTAATTTAAGGTAAAGTTGGTATATTTCGAATTATTTAGTTAATTAGCAAATTTTTTTTTTTAAATCAATATTTTATGATTATAGATGATCTTCATTGTTTGTGAGCGAAAACACAATGAAGGTGTCAAGTTTATGATTTATTTCAAGGTATAAGTCGTTTTTAATTACGTTACATGCGTATTTATTATTGATGAGCTCGTCACTAGGTATTCGGAAGATGAATAAAACAAAATTTAGAATTATTACTATTCTGACACTAAGCGAGGTTTCAAGCCGAGCCAACCTTCATTAGATCCATTATGATTAACTCACTCATTAAATTTTAGCTTTAGAAAAAGCCCATCCAGAAAACTGCATCTTTCCCCATACCTGAAACAAAATAAAAAAATATTCTGGTTAATGAAACTGGAGATAAAATATTAATCTCTTAAATTTTAAACTATTGTCAATTTAAGTCAAATAATTTAAGCACATTATTTAATATTTATATCGGACGTCTAGGCGGTCGTTTAATCCAAGAAAACGTTGTTTGAAAGCTGCAAAAAAATTCTGGATTTTTGTAGATATTTCTAAAAAAGTCTTACTACCCACCCCAGGGGTTGGGTGCTAACAGGTTTTTTTTTTCAAAAATATCTCTAAATCAATCTCTAACTAAAAATTATTCAAAAGACAAATGATTTACCCAACTGAAAGAGGGGAATTTCTAAAAAAAAAAAGAAAAACAAGAATATGACTTAGAATCTTGCGCTTGCGAACTGGTAACTTTTGAGATGAGCGAATTTTAATGAGACAAAAATTAGCTATTAAATTTGAAAAAAAAGAAAAACAAAAATAGAAACGGGCTTGAACAGGACTAAAAACTTGTGGTCTACTTTGAGTAGAATCTATGACAAAAAAACTTAATTCCAATTTTTATTTGAGAAACTTATTTATCTTTCGACAAAACCGTTATTTGAGCGATTTTTTGCACCTAAATATCTAAGTTTCTCGCCCTTTGGGAAGTAGAGGAAGGCGGTAAAGCATGTTTTTTTAAATTGTACGTCCAGAAATCTATTTAACTCCAGAATTTCAGCCTGAAGTAATATTTTCTTGGGTTTTGCCTTTTTTCAACTAGGCGACTTTGAGTCTACTCCCAACTATTGAAATTAATAGTTCAATATTCAAATGTACAAAATTTTAGCCCAAGCCTAAACCTCAAACTTTTCGTGTTAACATTGTCCAGGATTCAATTAATTTCTAAATAGAAGCTCTATAGTCTTCAAAAATTTTATTTTTGATATTGAGTTTGAATTTCTGTAAATTATAAGCCAGCCTCAACTAGGGATTGCCAAATTTGCTTAAATTCATTCGATAATTCGATAATTTTTCTCAAATTTATCGAGCTATCGAAAATTTATCGATAACATTTTATTTATTGTTATATTTAAATACGTAATTAAAAAACAAAAAAAAAATTAAATTCAAAATAAGGAATCGATCACATTTATTTAGTTCAATTTTCCTGTAGGAAAAACACTCATAAACACACAGAACGTTTAGGCTTTGATAATTTAGTCTCAATCAAATTGTGGTATAAAACAACTCATGCCCTTTCAGTTTCCACGCTCGATGGCCTTATTGAACATAAAGTTAAAAACAAGCTTCAAATATTTTCCCTGAATTTTTATATTGTCAAAGCAACGACTGTTGTTTAAGAGCCTTGTTTAGTTTATCTTTCAGTAATAAAGATTCACTTAACTCAGATTGTGTTGCTATTGGTTCTACTTCTACCAAATCATTGTATTGAGTACGCTCTTAAGGATGCGTTCGACCAAGTACATTTATTAATATTCCACCTCGGCTTGTTTTATTAAATACTGAATTAGTTATTTCTGTTGTCTCTAACTGCAAGTACCTGGATTATTAAGATAATTAAATAAATCCGAATACGTAGTCCTTCTTGCACTATAATGTGATTTATTAATTCAGATGTAAAAGCGGACCTTAAAAATGAATTTTGGGCCGATAATTCATCTAATAAAAATTTAATGGCAATGTCTACTGTAAATAAATTTGTGTTTTGGCAGCAGAGTTTCTCTACTGGTACTTTTAAAGAATGCAAACAATAATTCGAATTCTTCGTCTAAAAAATCAATGACATGTTTTATATCAATAAGGATTTTTCGAACGCCATCTTTAACTAATTGAAACCTTTTGAGTATATGGAACAAACTATTTCATCTTGTTTTGGAGTTGAATTTCAATTGAGTTTATTTATTTAACTGTTCTTTAATCTAGCGATCGAGATAAATATTAACCACCTTGGGAGTTTTATCTATACCAACGGATAAATTTTTGAATGTAAGACGATATTTAAGCGCAAACTAATTTCATTTTCGGTATTGACAATAATTTCTAACCCATCACTGTCAGCGCCATCCTCATCATCAGAACCATTTGAGCTCAATAATTCGAAATCCGCTGCGTGTCTTTGTCGACTTCAGTACCCTTCAGCTGTTCTGTAAATTCGTTTTGCTTATTTATTTTTTGGTAGAGGTCTTTGATTACAGCGAGTTGAATACCGTGAGCATGACCGATCCGTGGTAATTGCAACGATATCATTAATCGAAAGGTCAAACTCTTTTAATTTGTTCTTGACGTACTCAATACATTTTTCCGCCGGTATAGCGAACTTTGAACACGGGATAGGTCGAGATTTCAATATTTGGTACCATTATGAAAATTAATATTCATTTAACGTCGATTTTAAGTGAAGTCCATTCAGCGAACGTTAAGGGGAATCGTTCGCCACTTAATTTGAACTTTGCCTTGCTCTATAACTAAACACAATTTTACTTTTACTGTCATTGGGACCTTTGGATTTAAGTAATTGTCTTAAATCGTAAGACGTATAAAACTTACTAAATGCAAAACAATTTTGATTTTTAGCTGTCATATGAGAGACGATAGCTTTAAAGGAATGATCTATTTTTTTCTAGAAGAAATTTGTTAATTTATCTTTTTTACTAGAGCGGGCTTCATACATTTATAATTTTGAACCTCTGGTACCAGTTGATCCCTTTGAAAAACTTTGATTTAAACGGTTAATTTGTCCAACACGTCCAACTACAATCAATTTACCAATTGTGCGTTTCATATTTATTAAATAAAAATTTACGTTGAATGTAAATCACAATTTTCGGTACTTATGAAAAAATACTATATATAACTAATGGCAAAATGCAACACTTAATTTAAACTTTCTTTCTTTCTAATATAAATTAATATAACTGCTTTCCTCTTATTTATGTTGAAAAAGATCTTAAACAAACACTTTTTTAAGATTTGGAAGATTTGTGTGCAAAAGCTTAAAAATGTCTGGGCACGATAATTCATATTTTTTACAACTTACGAAAACGTCAGGACACTCTATAGGAGACACCAGATAAACTCAAGCATGGCAAAATCATATTTCGTGATTTTAATAAATAACTTTTATCTGTGATTTGGCTAAATATTTAGATTATGACTTCCTGAATAAAAATGCTGCAAGGCAAAATATGCAGTTATTTAGGGTTGTCGGATAAAAACAGTGTATGAATTTAATGGACGCTTAAATCCTTCCTTGACCTCTTGAATATAAAAGTAATACTGCAAGACAATTTCGACAGCCATTCAACCTTTCCAGGCTAGAAAGTGGTATGGAAGTCTGAATTCTGCAGTATAATATAGCAAATTTCAGTTGTGCAACACACAACAATACCTCCAGAATATACAAAATATTCTACATACTGTAGTAAAAAAAAAATAATTTCAGAATATGAAATATAATAATTTTGAATTCAAAACGTATTGCACGACTGAAATTTGGCTTATCAATATCCACTGCATTTGAATAAAATCCAAACTTCCATGCGTCTTTCTTGCTTGGCAACATGTTGGAAATGGCATATCTGTCAAAATACTGCCAGCAAACAGCAAGAAATTAATTTTACTTTTTTAAGTTTTAAAATAAATTGAACAAATTATAAAAGAACCTCGAGAAAATGATGTAAGCAAAAAGCCAGTTATCTCCCAGACTATAAGAATTTCTTTAATTTATGTTATAGAAACAATTTTTTTTTTTTTGATTTAAAGCTCTTTATTTTACTAATTTAATATTACAGCTTTAGAGTTCGAACCCAAGCTTTTGAAAATGAAAGAGGTTTGAAGCCAAAATTGCTTTAAGAAGTTTGCAATAACATTTAGCTATAGCTAAAACTACATAGCTAAAAACTAATAATTATAAAGTTCACATACGATTTCGCTCATCTCTTCTCTAAGCGAAAAATTTAAAAATCTCAATACATTACATAATCTAACAATATCTGTGATTTCGTGAAGAGATGTGGGGCCGCGTTAAAAATGTATTTAGCTCGAGCAGAGCTTAATAGTGGAGATATACAAGACGTTACTCACACGTATCAAAATGTCAAAAACGCGCTTGCAAGCATTACAAGATAAACTCACTATTAAATTCGCGATTTTGACATTTCTTTGACATTTATGTCATAATAAAAATAAAAATTATTTGCATTATTGATGGTCAATTATTATAGAAATATGTAATTATAAAATGAATCAAGAAATGAATGAAGATCGACTAAAAACATTAAAACTGATGAAGAGCGGGGTATTGGTTTGCTTTTAGTTTTAGCGCAACAAATAAAAATAAAAAATAAATTAACCGTCAAAATTATAACAAAAATAAAATAAAAATGGGATATTATTTTTTAAAATTTCTGTAAGATGTCACTTTAGCACTAAACAACAACAAAAAATCAAAGTTAAATCAACTTTTTTTTGTGACTTCTGAGTAGCGTCGAGTATAATCGCTTTAGTGCAAATTCATAAACTTTAACTTTTTTTTTTACTTAGTCACGTCGGTCGCGTCGAGTATATCCAGAGCCTTCTAGAGTATAGAGCCATAATCATTATGACGTATTTTTTAGAAGCTTTTTTAGTGGTATAACTTTTCACTAATTTCCATAGGAATCCAGAGTAAAAATGGTGTTTTTTAGCTTCAAGTTTTTCATTGAAAAAAGCAAAAATGTTACAAAATTTTTATACAAAAGTGTTCTACATACCTTTAGCAGCAATATACATGCAGGGTTAATTGGTATTAAGTAAATATTAATTGCAGAAATATTAAAATTAAATTATTTCTAAAATATATTTTTCGAACTTTCATTTTGAAAAATTCATCAAAGTTGGCTCTGACGAATTAAAATAATACTTGCTAAATTTATCTTTAGTTTCACTAGTGTACGTTAGATGTCTATAATTGTTGGCAGAGAAATACGAAAAACGTTATTTAATCACAAAATTATCACACGTTCTTAATACATATTTTGAGAATTCGTTTTGCTTTTCCTACAATTTTTGAACTTAAAATTTCCCCAGGTGGCAATTTTTGGTACGATTTTTAAAAAATTTGTACTGCCATCTATGTAATGTATATTGACTTAATGCACACAATTTGTAGTAAGCTTTTCTTTTTTATTTGACCAGAATGCTGTTGTTATGAACTTTTTTTTATATATTTTGGTTTAAATAAATCAATTATTACAAGAAAATGAAAACGATTTACTTAAACTACATTTATATATGTTGAAATTCAAACATTTATGAAAATATTTCAGAAATCATAATTAAGAATTTGTAACGTTTTCATTGACAAATTTGTCTTAAGAAAAAAAGTGATTTCCCATATGTTTTATGTGTTTTACTATGGAAATTTTGATTTTTTCGTCGTGTCTAATTCCTTTAAAAAAGCTTCGTTTTTTAGATTATGGCTTGTATAATCAAGGTTGCTTTGGTATATCTCAAGGGTAACGCTTTAATCGTAAAATAGCTAAGTAACATAAAAACAAAACCATTTTCTTTTAATATTTAAATTTGGTACAAAAGCTAAAAACAATTTTAGTATAATTAGCCAAAGCGTTCCTAGATATACAAGCCGTCAGGTTAAAATTCGAACTTAATATATAAAAGCCCCTTATTTACAAACACATCTTTATGTCATGACGTCATACCATTCGTTCAAGTTTTTTTTTATAATAAGCCAGTAGTGCCACCTACTTATAAACTCGACTAATTAAATGGACGTGTAGTTTCCGTGTTTGAAATCAGATGGCGATAATACAAAAATTGAAATATTTAAATTGAAATTTCAGCAAAACAATCCAAAATAATGTTTTACTATGTTTAACGATCATGCGAATGTATTTCATAAGAAATACGCTAAAAAATATTAAAAATATTTAACATAATTATTGAACTGTTAAAAATATTTTCAAAATTCGAAATTCGAATTTTCGAAAACGAAAAAAATCTTGTGTAGCTAACTTCATAATATCTTACGTCATTGATTTCGTGTTTATTAATTTTATACTGTATTTACATTATCCATATAAAGAAAAAGTAAATTTGTACAATTTTATTTTTAATTATAATTAACAAATTACTAAATTTAAATTATTAGTTTTAAAATATGTTATACTAAAAGGTTTAATTTAAATATAAACTTAAAAATATTTTCTGTTACGAGTATTTTTCATTCATAAAATTGTAATCAAAAATAATCAATTTTACATGGGTTCTTATGGGAAAACGTAAAATGTATACCCATTAAATTAAGCTTCTTAATTTAAAGGGTTGATGCTGATGGCTTGTATATCTAGGAGCTTTGAATTAGCTCAACCGTATTTTTTTTTTTTTAATACAAAGCACCAAAAATTATTTATGGTTTTGGTCTAATTAATACAGGTATTTCGTAAGTACGCCCCTTTAACTAGAAATCTTCCCTGAAAATTTGAAATGTACCCTGAAGTTTTCAGAACGACAGCACTGATGAACATACTTATGTACGTAGCAGTTAGCAAATTTGTTTGATAGGGTTGAACTAAATATTTTTATCGAATTTATCAGTAAAAATTCCGTAAATTATCGATAAATGAAAATAAAATTTTCGACCGATTTATCGGTTAATCGATTGAAACTCTAGCCTCAACGCTCAGTCCATCCCCCACACGCATATTCGGAGGGAAAAATGATTTATAGACTTTGTTGGTTTGGACATTTTAGTTCGAGGTTGTACATGTAAAGCGTAAGTCTTACTAATTGTATTGTCATGGAGAGCCCAGACACAAGTTTATAATTAGTAGAACACGTATAAAGCTCGCACATTCCTACTGTGGGAAAGGAAATCTAAATTACTGTAAAGGAGTACAGCCAGGTGGATCTTCGTTGCGCCAGGCCAAATATATATCGACCGATCACGTCGAAGCCCATATTCATGGTCTGAAATAGGCTGATGTTCTTCCAAGTACATACTTCATCAGTTGAACATTTGTTATTGCCTCTATAGCACCTTGGAAAGAGCAGAGACAAATAGAAATCGGGCTATGTTTACCCAGGACCAAATTTGCCATCTATCTTAAATTCAGAATGAACGTTAGCGGTTTCCAGAACCGAAAGGAAAATGCGGAAAGCCATGGATTGGTGGAACAAGATAAATAAGAGCCAAAGGCGGCAAGAAAGTCGGCTTCATCTTGTGCTGATTTCAGCTTTAATCTTGCCAATATGTTCTATATAAGCTTTATTTAGAATTGCATCGCACGATTTCTAGCCCCTCTGAACTATGCCACACTTTCAGGCGTTTGGCCTAATAAATAATTTTGAACAGATCCTTCTTTGAGAACGGTCACCCTTTTGCAATCGTTGTTGTGTAGTGGATTGCGCGTCTTTTTAGCTTTAGGAGACTGGACGGAATGAAGTGTTTCATTTCTGTGAGAAGGACAGTAAATACTAGGATTGCATCAATGTCAATTTTACCGAAGGCAAAGCAAGTACGCCAATCGAATTCCCGAAAGAAACAATTCGTATCCTTCCAATCAGCATCCTTTTAATGTCACAATCTGTGTTTGGACTATACCCTCACGTCACATGACCGCGATCTGGCAGCAATAAGCCGATGGACGGAATTCCCAACCAACAGAAGTAGTATATTTGTCAAGGTGGCTTGTTAAGAAAAGAACAACCGACTACTAGTATCGATGGCCCGATCTGAAATCAGTTAATTAAGAACAACAAACGTTTCGACTGCTTCACCAGCCGGTATGAATGACGAAAAATGTGAAAGTCACTTGTCGTTGTGACATTGAAATCATCCGCCACAACAGCTTCGGCGTTTAGTGATTTCAAAAGAATTAGGTCGTTATTAGGGATATTTAGAAAGAGTTCGAGACCCGAATTTCAACGCATAAATAGTTGAAATCATCGTTCATACTTTGGTGGAATTCAGAATTTTGGCCTCGGTAAGTTTTTCAAAGGCTTCGTTTCAAATGCTATAAAGTTTCTAAGAGCAATGGTCAATTTTATTTTACAACAAAATAATGTTCTCAAGATCCTTTCGCATAATTCAGGGCCAGTAAGTAGACTTATCGCAGGGGATCAGTGTTTTCCACAGCTTAACACAAACCACAATCATATTTTTTGCGGTGAGTAATCATTACATCCATTATCGGTTGAAGCCCCGTTTTTTTTCCTATTAGACTTAGTTTAACTCCCAATTTCCGAACATCTTCTTATTTTGCTTTTGTCAACTATTACTCTTAGCATAAAAGAACCGCTTACAAATGCCAAGAAACGGTCAACATCATAAGGAACACCACTCCCTCTCCTCACAGAAGAACCCAGATACGAGATTTAGGATCGGCACATGGAACTTGCAGTCTTTAAGTCATTAAGAAAACCGCGTTTGGGGGCCTTATCATAGGCTTGAAAGGCTATTTATCGGGTAGAACTAATTCCTCTTCAATTGCATAAAAACAAAGACTATCATATTCCAAGGATATTCGTTGCTTTACAATGGATGCTCGCGGCAATCTTGGTGTTTGGTTCACTTTTTGGACCGCAGATGATAAATAGGTTGTCTTGGGTTTCATTCAAGGCAAATGATATTCGAATGTGTAACTCTAATGAACATTTGTGTATTTGCGCCCACCAAACTTAGCCAACTCAACGACAAAGCGTTCATTTTACAATAATTCTTGCTTGTCGGTGCAAGAAGATCCATTTAGAAATATAAACTTCTCATAATCAAATTGACTACGTGTTAATTTCAAAATGTTTCGGGTTATTTAAGATATAAGATTTTATCATCAGTGGTCATCATTTGATCGCTGTAAAGCTACGATGACAGGGTGCAAAGAATGTTTCAACGACGAAGGTCTGAAAAATGAAGATACAAAGCAACAATTTCAAGATCCTGTCAGCAATAGTATTCTGAAAGTGGTTTCCAATTTTCTGTGTGATGAATGGAATTCTATTTGGAAGGTTCTGTAAACTTCGGTTGACAGTGCTGCCTAGCGGATTCTAAGTGTAGTGAAAAAACAAACCCAAAAATGATTGGCTTGATGAGAAGTGTCGTCCTGCTGTCGAGCAACAAAATAAAGCACAGACCCGTGAAAAGCGTGAGTGGAGGAAGGCCGAAATTTTGAAAGTACAACAACAGCCAGAAATAAACACAATTCACGTGTAATTTCTTCAAAGGTATTACATGATTGCATTATACTTTTAGATATATCGTCTGACGTAGTTAGGTCTGACATTATGTAATGTAACGGTCTAACTCCAAAATTACTAAAATGAATTTGTATCACTTATGACGATGTAAGTCACATTTTCTGGTCTACATACTTAATGTTGAATATGTCTTATAATATTCAACATGCGTCAAATAATGCCGGATGAATGACAAGTGGTCGCGTTATGTACATTTTCAACCAACCGGGACGGGAGGGTCTATATGATTTGCATTGGAATACTTAAAAAATATTTTCAATGTCCATCTTTTATACATAGTAATGCAGTCACAATGTTGTGTTAAAGTTGAGAACAAATTATCCAGAGTTTTTGGAGTTAGCTCTGTTATAATATGACAAGGACATAGTCTGTCGCCGATACTCTTTAATCTCATGTTGAAAATTTTTTCGTAAACGTGAAACACTCTGACAACGTAAAGAGAAAATAATTCATCTCTGGCCATGAAAGGTGAATGAGGAAAATTAAAGGACAGCGAGGAAGGTCGCTCGGTCATATTCTACGTGCCTAGGGCAATACGAATCGAATCGAGACAATCTTGGAATCGAAACCGATGAGGTCAGATTGTTGACATGATACGGCCAGCAATGGCCTGCAAGAACAACTTATTATTATTATTATTGCTAAACGTAATTGAAAACGTAACGACAATCCAAACAAATTATTGGAGAAAAATAAATTTGAAAATTATTCCCTGTTCTATCCCTGTCGGATTTGTTTGTTTTAAATCAAATCTTAGTCAAAGTAAATAAGAAAATTGAAGATTTATGTTAGACCAACCATTGCATTTAAATACTAAAATTTCAGGTTTCTTTATATTTGCGTTATACTTAAAATCCATTCGATTTAATCAAATTATCATATCAAATTGCCACTCACCACTTTCATTTAATTCAGATGACGTCAATAATTTTAAAACGATAACGACTTAGGTCATCCATAAAGTGCGCCCAAGAATACTAGTCTTATATATTCGGTATTTATATTTACACAAAAGCAAAAACTATAATACATATTTGATTATTGATAAGTCAATATTGAAATTTATTTGACATTTCTATTGTTGTTTAACCAGTTATTGAAATTTATTATTTAGGAATTTTAAAAATGTTGTTCACAGTTCACAAACTTCACAGTGTACATAAATATATCGAAGTGAACCTAAACCCTTTGCGAACGTAACGTATACATAAAGCAAATATGTCAAGGGGTACAAAATATTTCGTAATCTTAACTTTATATTAAAAGTCTGCGTTTTAAATTGTAATCCATGTAAAATTTACAATCAAATTCAGTGTTACACGCAGTCGCAGCCAATAATAAAATGAAAATTTATCGACGACAGTATGATTTTTATCGATTGGTTGTCATAAAATATTAAAATTAATTGTACATACAATATTTTTAATTTTTATAACCGTGTCTCGTTGGGGTCGCCATACGGCCGGAATCTTTAAGTCGTTAAAACGTAAAACTATAAACAAATAACATACACAACAAATCGCTAGGTAGTGAAATTCAGGTGAACAACTTCAACGGTATTTTATTGTCTTTATTGAATAATGAAGAAAAGTGAATGAAATGATATTATTACCGCAAAGTAATAAGTCATGAATGCAATTTTAAACTAAATACACGTTAATTTTATTTGCAATTGAAGGCCGCGAGCGCGAAACTCTCGCTTAAAATATTTAATTTATTTTAAAATCGTCTTTAATATACTTCCATGTTATGATTTATAGCATGTCGCGCATGTTTATTTAACTATAAATACAATATTGTGGCCTCTCTCTCTCTCTCCCTAGTATAAACATACACAAACGATATTTAGTTTTAAGATTCAGCTCGCGATGACACCAATGCATGTTCGGATATTCCCATAAAAATTATTGGTACCATAAATATTATCGCATCTTTTTTAAAATCTTTACAATTCTCTTTTTATGTTTATATTTTATGTATTAAATACAATCGCAAACGGTATTATGTATACAGAAAAATTTCTAAGAAATGCATCATATATACTTGAGAAACATAATAAGAAATGTATAAGAAAATCAAAAATAAATAATGCATGTGTGTCTTAATAATAATAATCGAATGCCATATGGGTTCTTAATAAATTTCAGGTTTTTTTTTTACTCTTTGCGTTTTCTGTTTGTTTAATTCTTTGTTATATAAGTCAGTCAGGTGTTGTCAAACGGTTTATTGGTAAGAATAATGATTAATTAGCGTAATTTCTAGAAATTTAATAAACAATTTTTTTCAGTTTTTAATATTTATCTAGGTCAATTGATACGCCTCAATATATATGGTCAGTTGTTCGTAATCGATGTTTTGTAGAACACATTCAAAATTGTTCTCAAATTTTTACAATCATTTCGAGGCACAATTAATTGTTCAAAAATTACATTTTTAAATTAGATTTTGCCTCTCAATTTGTCCTTACGCATAAATAAGTCTAAAATACATGTTATCAAAAATCGAAGCTGTACACTTGACCTTGAACTGCCTATATGTTTTAATGCAACTGTAAAAAAGTCTGAGACAGGTCAGCCCCGGAGTTCACCAACAAGGTTGTCGGTACCATTCTTAGGGACGAAAATTTAGAAATTGTCAGCCGATATAAAACTTCTTGAATAAAACGTTCACCAACGTACGAACTTGCATATTCCACCAATTGGTGTGTTTTCAGAGTTTTATTTTTTGATAATTTTTAAAATTTTAAATAAAATTATGAATCTTTTGTCAAGTTAGTGTGGTAACTGTACTGATGTCGAGGATGTTGAAGCTTCTGCATGCATACTATTGAGGTAAATTGTACGACAATTACATATTCAATCACAATATGTTTCATGGCGCCATACTGTTTACATCACGAATAATTAGTATCTCACGTCCACTATGCACCCGCAAAAAAAAAGCACGAAAACAAAATACAGCACGTGCCGATTGACGAACACAATTTCAGTCTCGTCTCGGATATACATAGTACAAAGCACACACGCTCTTTAGTATTTTCCACCCTCTACAACATGTCGGTATCGCAAGGATGTGGTGATAATTGTGTATGTCGTTAGCGAAAAATGCAAAGTGTGTAAGTCTATTTTTTCCAATTTTCCGTTTTTCATATCAAACGTAAAAGTAATATTAAGGGAAAAACTTCGAAAGCAAATTAATGTTTGCGTATAGACAACACGGAGAGTAAGATAGTTTTCATTGTCTCCCGAAAAAAAATATTTTTGGACTTACACATACTGCATTTCTCGCTGACGATGTGTATCTTCAGTAATTCGTTATTGACAACCGGGCAAATAAGAATTTTATTCAATAAGAGGTTTTTGGAGTCGATAAACTTTGTATGACTGTCGGGTTAAAGTACGGGGGGGGCTTTTGATATTTGTACTTTTTTGGTAGATATATTATAAATGATTGGCCTCTACATTTTTTCTGATTAACAAGTCGAAAAATGTTGTGAATTCCATTATTGTTAATATATTTTGTCTATAAAAAGCCGAAAGAATCTTATTGATTTTAATCAGTGATGTGCCACGTCAACAAATCTCAGCGTCAACAATAATATTTGACGCGTCGACAATAATCGGTGAAAATAGTTGACGCGTCGATGCACACCTTTGAATTTGTATCAACAAGTGTCAAACGTTTGCAATAATAGTCGACGCGTCGACAATTATAGTTAACGTGTCGACAATTATAGTTGACGTGTCAATGCCCATCTCTGATTTTAATACAGACACACTTTTGAGGGTTTTTCTTGAGTTTTTGATTTAGTGAATATAATTCGCTAAGTCAGTACGTTCTTGCCTCATACATAATGTATGAAGTTAAAATTGTATTTTGTAGTTTAGTCGTACGCGTACCTACCTGATGAGTAGGCCGAACTTTTTGTTCGTGCGCGCTTGTCAGTACGAAACCAAACTACCATAGAGAAAACTCAAGGAAAGTTATCAATTTTTGGAATCTATCCACTTTGTATGACTCTCGGGTTAATTTCTACAAAATTTTAATACTGGAATTCGTTGGCCAAAATATTCACCTATCCAGTAGGTAGGTGCCTTTTGTAAATTGTTGCATTAATTCCTTTTAATATTAGTGGTATATACTAGAGACCTGCACGGGCTCGGGTTTACCCGCCGGGCCTAAGGCTTACCCGTCGCGCCTAGGCCCGACCCGATATTCGGGTTAGGTCGGAGGGAGGAGATGGGATGAGAGAAGATGGCGACGAGGTAATAAATCACAAAATTAAAAAATTAAAGTTCCGAGATTTTTTTTTATTAACCAATACCGCGTTCAAAAAATAAAAAGTAGTGCGATTAAAATACCGCACGTGTTTTATAAATTTAAAAAAAAATTGTGTACGTTGTACGAGTTGCAATGGCGCCAATCGGAACGATGGAACCATTTGAAGTGCGGAAAGGATCCAGCTGGCAAGGTTATTGCCGTCGTTTCGAACTATTTTTCGAGGCGAATGAGATTGCGGATGCTACAAAAAAACGGGCGATTTTCCTGATGCTATGTGGAGGGAATACATAAGAGCTATTGGAATCCCTCATGCTTCCCCAAAAGGTTAGTGAAGTGGCTTATAAAGACATTATTAAACGTCTCATTGACCATTTTTCTCCCACACCATCGGAAATCGCAGCCTCGTTTAAATTCTCTAAACGAGAGCAAATGCCTAAGGAGAAAGTCGCAGATTATATCGCCGAGCTCCGACGATTAGCCAAGGAGTGCAATTTTCCAACCGGAAGCTTTGAACGCATGCTCCGTGATCGAATAGTGTGCGGTATCTACAATTCAGCCTTGTAACAAGAGTTTTTAGCTGAAAAGACTTTGAACTTGGAGAAAGTTTGTGATAATGCCGTTGCCACTGAGGCAGCCATTTAGGATCACAAAGCGATCACCGACGCATCAACTTCTGCACGACAACACCAAATGGTCTTGGTCCAGTGCCCATCAGAGAAGTTTCGACGAGCTGAAGTCTACGCTTTCGACCGACAATGTTCTCATGCCTTACAATGAGAAGCTGCCATTACTGTTGGTCTGTGATGCCATTACTGTTGGTCTGTGTAGTCCTTTCACACAAGGTGGGTTATAATGAACGTCCGATTTCATTTTTTTCGAGAACGTCGGTATGCCCTTATTGATAGAGGAGCTTTGTCAATTATCGCCGGCATCAAGAAATCCCATGACTTCGTCGCATGCGATGGAGAGTTTTCCTTAACACTTACAATTACTCACCTCTCCACCGACCAGGAAAGGAGAACGGTAATTCTGATGGTCTTAGTCGTTTACCCAATCCGACACAAATCATTGCTGAAGAAAAGGAAGTAATGTTAATTGAATCGCTCGAGCACCCAGTTGTTCTGGCAGAGGACATAGCTAAGTCGACGAAGAAAGACTCAATTCATTCACGTATTCTCTCATGGTGGATTAGGCGAAATGAACTCAGTTGTATCAAAGAGTGCCTTCTCTTGGGCCACCGTACGATTGTTTCATCGTGTTATCGGCGAACTATCCTCAATGCGCTGCATACAGCCCACCCGGGTGTAGGTAGTGCGCATAAAATCCATGGAGAGAAGTTACGTGTGGTGGCCGAACATCGACAACGACATCGAGAAGGTCGTCCTCTCCTGTACGCCATGTCAAGAATCTCAGCCCGAGAACTCCCAAGCCCCTATACACTTTTGGGAGGAAGCGAAAAGGCCATGGTCAAGGGTCCATGTAGATTTCGCGGAACCATTCCAGTCGAAAGTATTTTTCATTGTGGTGGATTCTTACTTCAAATGGCTAAAAGTTCAACTGGTATCGCCTAAGTCATCAGCGCATTCACCATACGTTTGTCGCTCCTTTCCACCCTTCGTCGAATGGACAAGCAGAACGAATGGTACGCTCAACCAAGGACTACTTGAAGAAAGAAGCGACCGGGGAAATTCGCCATCGTTTGGCAATATTCTTGCATCACCACCATGCAACGCCGTCCACTAGTACTGGGAAAAGTCCTGCTGAGCTTCTTTTCAACCGTCGAATCGAAACTTATTTCGATCGGTTACACCCTGATGCAATTCCTGTTTCGAAACAAAGAACCAACGATACGCGAAGTACTAGATCACTGTCTCCCGGCCCGAAACTACACTGCAGGTCCAAGATGGATTCCGGCAACTATCACAAAGACAATTGGACTAGTCTCACACAAGGTTGAAACCGAAAATGGCAATAAGATCCGCCGTCACATCGATCAGTTGCGATTATGTGACAATACCTTCGACATTATCGATTTACCTTCAAATAACCCATCAGCATCGAGTAATGACTCATCATCAATAACACCAACACACAACACAGCTGACACAACCGAAGTGCAAATTCAACATCCGGAGCAATTGCAATTTCCTGTGTCATCAAAAGGTCGAAAACCAAAATCGATCAGAGCTCCAATCAACCCTGATTACATCTGGTAATGTTCCATCTACAGGTGGAGGAATGTAGTGTATTGAGGCACTGTATGTTATAACGTTATTAAACGTACTTTCAACACACACACATACTTATATATTATTATAATTAATGTTATGTACTATATTGCATTTTGGTTGTAATTTCTATAAAATAAAATCAATTGTAATTACGGTGTTTATCAGCTCGCATTTACCAAAACAGAATAGGTCGGGTCGGGTATCAAGAATTATATTCGAGTTCGGGTCGGGAACCTTTCCTAACAATATGAACACGTCAGCTTAACCTTTACTAACAATATGAACACGTCACAACGTAAGAGTTTTATTATTAAAACTTTCTTTCATACGGGTGGGAAATGGGAATGGGAATGGAAATAAAATTCAGTTCGGGTCGATTCAGCCGGGTTCGGGTAATAAGGTTAAATAATCAATCAGGCCCGGGCTCGAGTAAAAATGTAAAATGACACATAGGGCTCTGGCCAGGTTCGGGTAATAATATAAAATAACCGATCGGGCTCGGGTCGATTCGGGCCGTTTGTACTTCGGGTTGATTCGGGTACAAATGAAATATTTTGGCCCGTGCAGGTCTCTAGTGTATTCATTTGTACGCTTACCTAAGCACATATTTCTGTTTAGTACAGCCAATTCCTATTCTACAGAATACCTTTCGCAAATTCTCTTATAATAAATTCTGGAAATGTGAAACAAAAATGGGGAATTCAATTAAAAAAATAAAAATAATTTATTTAATGAATTACAGCGCTGATATTGAGTGAAGGAAACCTGCGGATGCATAGCGGTACTGCTGCTACCTCCTCATTCATATCCACATTTTGTAAAGCATCGCTGGTCATTTTTTTTTTTTTTTTTTGAAGAAAATACGCGTCTGGGATGATGGCACTATCAACCATCCTTTCAACTCCTTTTATTATAACATAAAATATTATTTAAATTATTTTGGTTTCAAAATCTATATTAGGGTCATGGTGTATCGACGGCTTTCACGCTTGGGCTGTACGAGTTATTCCTCTAGGCCTTTTAGTTTGTCGAAATCCACTAAAACGTCTGAAATCCTATATTCATCCTATCTGTGCCAACTCGAAACTACTAAAACTACTCGAATGTGACGTTCCAATAACTATTTTAGTATGGATTATACAGCTCTTCTTCTCCGTTTCTCTTAGGAAGTTCGTTTCCAAAATAAGGAATTCAATGGATTGATTGTTGAACTGTTCCATTACTGCTAAATTTTCATTCCATATTTGTCAAGATTAGATGGAATGTAGCGCTGAAAAGAAATTATTCTAGAAATTGTTATATCCAAACATCAATAGTAAGCAAATTTCCTGACTACTTTTGACTGATCAGTCTTCTGAATCGTAAAATTGCAAATATTGGCATCCTTTGTTATTGTTTTTTAACGGCGAGAAAAGGAAACGATTGTACACTGTACCGACTGTACCGTACCGTGCGAATTATAAACCAAACATTTTATAAATTAAATCAAAATGCATAAGATGATAGATTCACCTTTACTGGACTTTTCCCATACCAAGCTTAAAATGATCAAATACGATGTTATTTCCTTTATTTGTCTAGACTCACCGCATGCTTTTCTGCTTGTTTTTTGAAAATGAGACGGCTAGACCGTAAGGTGCAAGTAAAAAATTATTAGTAGGTGATTCTAGACGTTAAATAATGAATATTAGAAAACAAAAACCTTAATTTTCACACAAATTAAGTTTTAATGCTGATAACAGATAAAACACCAGCCTTTCAGAAAAAATGAAACTGAGGTTGGTCCTGCTCTAAGGGCTTCAAAATTGAAAAAAACGTGATTTTTTATATAAAAAATAATTATATTTGTGGTGAAAAATAATTGAATATTTACAGCTAATGGGAATTTTCCTAGTGATTTCCTTAGTCAATAAACATATGGTTAAAAATAATGCATATCTTGAAATAATATAGCTACAGTACCAGAGTGCTGCAAATCTGAAATGTATGGATTTTCGTAATAATTAATAATTGCTAAAATTGATTAGGTATCATAACTAAACAAAACAAAACTGACATACTAATTCACAAAAATGTAAATCCCGAACGTCTGATTTGCACTTTGGCCACAAGAGGGCTACAAAATTGAAAATAGCTGATTTTTAACTAAGAGTTGTCAAAATGATTAGTTATCACTATGGATGGAAATTTGATTTCCAATCTTATAGCTAATAAACCACTGATTAAAAAGAGGACAAGTTTTGAAATCGTTATACCACCCAAGGTCATACCAAGGTCAAGGTTGGAACATTTCCGGACTTCACGAAACCATTTATATTAACAACGGATCCGCCGGATCATAGCATCCGAGCAGGAAGAAATGGACAAAGATCGACCAATAATATTTATACATATCTCGATCCCTGAATAAAATAAAGGATAGTTTGACTTTAAACTTTAGATAACTTGAGAAATTATCTTTATGGAGCAAGAAAAATTAAAATTACTGATCATCAGCAACTAACCTTCACTTTCAGCAATAGGAATAACAATAGTAAATTAAAAAGATGGAAAGTAGCCGATGCGTTATCAAGGCTAAAAATAGAAGTCAACACCCTTACATCCTTAAGTGATGACACAGTACATAGTACTGCAGATGATGTTACTCAACTTATCCAACATTGCGAAGCTCCACTAAACGTTTTCAAAAATCAACTCATAATAACGGAAGGAAATTGAATTTTCGCTTACGGTTTTTCTTACACCATAACTACAATACAATAATCATTATAAAGGGTTAACCAATAAGAGTTTCACCATGTGAATAGTAAATAAAAAAATATTGTGTTGGCATAATTTTGATTTTTTTATTGAATCATGCGTATTGATAGCTAATAAATATGTTAATTGCCCCTCTGGAACATCCTGGCATAATTGCTCATTTTTAATGGCCCGAACCAGATGATATGGATGAGGACGATGTGTGATTTTAACAAAACGGTCCCAAATGTCACACAGGGCCACCGAGATCTGCGATTTGACACCCTTGGACTTCTTTCTTTGCGGTTATCTCAAAACTGAGGTCTATGCCAATAATAAAGCAACAATTCAAGAGCCAAAGGACGAGATAATAAGGCATATTGGTGAAATAGAGCACCAGTTATGCCAGGATGTCATCCTAAATTTTGACAAACGGATGGATAAGTGCTATATGCATTAATGCATATAGTTGATGATCTATCTTCTACAATACACATATTTTTAAAGTTTTAAAAACACTTCTTAAATATTTCGCAAAAGGTTTAAAAAATCACTCGATCGATTTCGGCTTGTTAGGCCATCATCAGGAGTATCTACTGAACTGTAAAAATAAAAATGTAGTTATTTATATATATAGTTGGAAAAAGCAAAAAATGAAACAAAAATATACAAATAAAAAATGTGGGAGTGGTAAACAATAAAAATTGGGAGAGCAATAAACATTAAAAATTTAAAGGGGGTGAGTTAAACATAGGTATATGATTATTGATTAGTCAACGGCCGAATAACAAAATTCCAGATGTTGTTTTTTTTTATTTTTTATTATAACCCGACGTATTAGTCATTTTATGGGATGGTATGAGTATGGGAATAAAACAGTGTGGGGTCGGTAATTGGTGAGAAACGGATTTATTTCTATTCGTTGAGGATATTTTGGTTATCTTCTACAATCTTAGACAAAGGTAATTCATTTACTATTTTAGTACTATTAGATTTTTCTGAAGCATTTGATTGCGTTAATCATCACAACGAACCCTTTCAAAAGGCGGACAACTGCACACAAAGTGAAAGCAGCTGTCCTCAACTTCAAGACAGTCCTCGCATACATCGTCCTGAGTCAGACCTAAGCGATGGAGATGATCCTTAAACCGACCATGGCCCCATAAAGTTCACGCCAGCATTCTGAACTAGTCCTTTTTTATAACTAAAGCAAACCTAGTAAAACTTCGATTTGGCTCACTAATCATGTGCGTTGCTTTACGGCAGCCAGAAGTAGCAAGCCACTACAACCTTAACTATCTAAGAGCGAAATTTTTAATAGCCTTCTTAGCCGACAGACAATTAATTTCCTCACAGAAATAAAGCCGCGAAGTTCTGTGAGCGTGCCTTAAACTGTTTTTATAAACTTTTTGAGCCACTAAGAAATCAACCCAATCAGCCTGAAGTTTAGATTTGTTGGCTTTATTTTTTAGTTTCCCAACTAATTTCCGTCACTTTTATAGTATGTACTTTAGAAAGGTTTATTCCGAGACTTCTGGTTAGTGATAAGAGGACAAGAATTTTGAAATGAAGTCGAAATTGCTTTCGTAAGCAAAGATGCTTGCAATTCAACGTCCTTAACAGAATGAAATTGCCTCTGTGTAACAAGTAGACGAACGAGTTCAAGAGAGAAAATATCCCAATCGGTTAATTTCCCGTTACGGGATGGTTTAGAAGGTGGTCTTTAAAGTTTTATAGAAAAAGAGATACTGTAACAACCGCTTGTGGTTGTTATGTTCTATTTAATCTAAATCTGTAATTACGGTTGGAAATCCCAACAAGGTTGCATGTTTATCCACTGCGCTGCATAAAATCTCTTCCACTACACGTCATTCTTTCTTTGGCTTAATTTGTAATAGAAAATATATTTTTTTTTTGGTAGAGTGTACCATTTAGCATTTTATACTTCTCCGTATTTTGGTCGGTTACTCGATTCGTTTTATCATTTTTTGTTTGATGGTATGTAATGACGTGTAGTGGTTGGTGTGTTGCTTCATCTGTTTTGTTTTGGTTAGCGCGTGGATTTTCCATGTAAATGGAATGTTCCAGTGATTAAATTAAATAGTGTTGGTGTGTGCGAATCGATTTTGGGTGATGTCGTATGTGTACGTCATCCGAAATCTATCGGTCGGGTTATATTTTATTTTTTTTGATTGTTAATTTTTGGGTGGGGGAAAAATTTTTTTTGTACGGTTGCGTCGAATGTTTTTGGGATAGTCTAGTTTTGTGTTTGGAATAAAGAAGACGTTGTGCTGTTGGTTTAAAAAAAAAAAAAAATAATAATAAATTAAGAAAATAAAAGAAAGTCAAGTTTGGACTTAGGTGAAATTGTAGCGTGATTTTTTTTTTTTTTTTTAAGAAAAGTTTTGAAAGAAAAAATAATAATAATAAGTAGCATAAGCAAATTATTTTTTTGTGGTTAGTGAAAATTTTGTTAAATTGAAAATATATAATTAGAAAATTATATTAAAACTTTATGATTATAAAAAGAAATAAAATTATCTCGAAAATAAGAGAAATTATTAATATGTATGGAGGGGAGTTTGAAATACCCTGTAAAATATAATTCAAGATTTGAATCAAATTTGTTTTGAGGATGTATGGCGTGATAATTAATGGTTAGCTGAATTTATTATTGCTAAATACAGATTTTGTTGATAAAAAAAAAAAAACATTGAAGAAACTAATGTAAATTAATAATATATAAACAGTGTATTTTGATTAAATAAAATTTAAAAAAAAAACATTTTTTGATATTATCTATATGTGTGGTATTCCATCGTGGAGTTGATTTTGTGGCTGGTT
The DNA here is from genome assembly GCA_963556165.1 of Tipula helvola. Lineage (NCBI taxonomy): Eukaryota > Metazoa > Arthropoda > Insecta > Diptera > Tipulidae > Tipula > Tipula helvola. The sequence goes on along the minus strand of OY744483.1, from coordinate 136,499,771 downwards.
GGTTTCCTGCTGTCTCTGAAGCTTGTGAATAAATTTTATTAAACAATAAAAAAAAAAACGAGAAAAGTTCAAAATTTTATAAAGAAGAATCTTTTCTAGTGCAGTGTGAACGAACTGACGCTGTTCTTTCTGTTCGTTTTGATTTGCGTACCGGTAGTATCGTGAAACTGGGTGAATTTTTGGGTTTGTGGCAGCAACTCCGCCAAACGGAGTGGGGTTCGTGCGAGGGATCCTGCGTCGGCGCTGGTAGCTGTTTTGTGGTCGGTCGGGCCTAAATTTAATCAGGTAAGGTGTGGCGGACCAAATATATACAGTGCCGTCCACACCGCGTGGGTTTTTTTTTTATTTTGAATTTGTGAGCCGAACTTGGTCTCTTTTGTTTTATTATTATATTTTTATTAAATTATATATATTTTTCGCGGTTTTTTTTTAGGTTCCGGGTGACGTCACATGCGACATCACCCCATAATCGATTCGCACCACGTTTGTTTCTGGTTAACGGTTCATTTTTCCTTTCAGGTTTTTGTTCATTTCATTTTTCCATTTCATTTACCGTTTTTATTAGATTTTCAATCACTAATTACAGATTTTTTTGTTATATAGAATTTTCTGGTTTCATTTTGTTTTGTTTAGTTAATTTCCGATAATCATGGGTCGTTAATAGTGTTGTGTGATCGCGTGAGGATGGGCGGCCTTATGCTGACCTAGGCCTTGAGCAAGGTCGCCGGAGTGGCACCGGCGTCCTTGTCGAACGCTCACAAAATTTATGATTATCTACCACTGTGGTCGTGGCACGGTAGGATAATTTTCTTGTCCCCTTCGTTTTATCTCGGTGCGGTTTTCAAGCATAGTAATATGTCTGGTAACCCCCACGCCTAGCGGCGAGCTTTAGCCAGCGCAATACCGCAACCAGACCTCTGTTGCTATGTTCTGTTTAACAAAATCCCTTTTGGGGGATTTTGTTACAGTGGCGCCCAAAATATGGGGGCGTATTAGAATACCATTTTAGTATCCATTGCTTGTCGTAAGAGGCGACTAAACGGTTGGAGGTCGGACTAACAACCACCTCCGTAAAAATTAGACATGTTTTCCATAGTTTTCTTAAATCTTCTTAATTTTTTTTCTTTTTGCTGATGTAATTGTTTATTTTGTTAGATCCGTTTCATTTTTTTTTCCCTGTTCTTTAGGTATCGATTCTGGCACTCACTTCTACATCTGCTTTATTGCATTCGAATTAGGGTGAGATGTCAAATCGATTCTTTCAAGTTCAGGCAGTAAAGTTCAAACTTCTTGTTTTCAATTTTTTATTTTTTTTTATCTGTCTTTGAGAGTGGTGATTCCGGGATCCACTTCTACTTCTGCCTTTGGGGTATTCGACTTTAGAGTGCGATTTCGGATCATCAATCTTGAAAATGGATTTAGAACTTGTTTGTTTTCCTTTCTTCCGTGATGAATCAGTTACACCAGCGCAAAGATTTCGTTTATTCCGAAAACTTTTATTTTTCTAAAATTTTTTTTAATTTCTTTCATTTTTTTTTTTTTTTGTAAATATTCAGACTGCCAGTGGTCGGGGCAAAACCACGATTAGAATACCACCACAGTAACCATTGCTTGTCGTAAGAGGCGACTAAACGGTTGGAGGTCGGATTAACAAACCGCCTCCGTCAAATTTTGACATGTTTTCAATAGTTTATTTTCTAATTCAAAAATTTTCATTAAATCCTTTTGCTGGTTTCATTGTTCCTTTAATTAAATCAGTTTCATATTCTTTTGTTGTCTCTGGTCTTTAAGTGCCGATTCTGACATTCATTCCTACATCCGCTTGTTGCGTTGAATTAGTGTGTAAGGTCAGATAGGTTCCCTGAAGTCAGAAAGTCGAGTTCAAGTGGTTTCTTTTATTTCTCTTTCTGTTTTTGGGAGTGGTGTCCGTAATCCACTACTACTTCTGCCTTTGTGGTATTTGACTTTAGAGTGAGATTTCGGCTCATCATTCTTGAAGGCACACGTAAAGCTCAACTTTGTTTTCTCTTTCCGTTTTGGGACAATTGCATCAGTAACTTGTCATTATTTCATTTCAAATATTTTTTTTTTCTTCTTCTCAGTTCAATTTCATTCTTTAGTTTTATTGGTAGTTATAGTTTTAGTTTATTGTTTAGTGCAGTGTTGCCATACAATTTCTAAGAAAATTATTTTGAGTGCAGTGTTGCCATATATTTTAAAGTTTATTTCTTTATTTTATTTTTTTTTTGGGATTTAGTTTTAGTGTTTTCAGTTATTTTTATTATTAATTAGTTTTCCTAGTTCAGCTTAGGTATTTAAGTGAAATTTTTATGTATTTAATTTTACGTTAATGGGTAGGTTCAAATGAACTCCATTTATTACAAAATATTCCATATAAGACAAAAAATTCTCTATCAAATCAAATTTTTCTATACGACACCATCCCTATAAGACAAATGATCTTTCATTTTTTTTTTTTTTTTGTTACTGAAATTTGGAACGATACAGAGAAGATTAGCATGGCTCCTGTGCAAGGATGACACGCAAGGTCGTGAAGCGTTCCACATTTTTGTTCTTTAGATAATTTTTTTTATTTAGTTTTAGGTGTCTGTTACTTTAGTTTGTAGGTTTATGGTTAGTACCATTTATTTAAAAATAAATTATACAACATTTTCTCTATTAGACGCAATTTCTTGATATGACAAAATTTCCCTATATGACAAAATTTTCTTATTATGACATAGTCTATATAATACAGATCAAACTTGTAAATATTTTTTTTCTTTTCTTTATTTTTTATCATTATTATTAGTTAATATTTTCTTTCATTCATAAATTTTTGGGTAATGAATTTTCTTATAATTAATTAGTAATTTAATTGGGGTTATTCTTTAGATATATTTTTTTTTCTCTTTCTTTTATATTAATTTTTTTTTTTGATTACTTTAATATTTGGTTTTGTTAGTTTTATATATATTTTGAAATTTAAATTTTTTTCTTCCGCCACTTCAATTTTTTCTCTTCAATTGTTAATTCTCCTGTTATACAAGAAAATGTGTCCAGTTTAAATTCTTCAAGTGACAATTCGGTTCTACATATTGATCTTAACTCTTCAGCTTTTCAGGACGATGAATATGTTCAACAGATCAATCGAGTACAACAATTAAAAGATTGCGATCACAACTTCAAAATTCGTGATAATAAACTCTTGATCTTACCTTCCTACGCTTCTCGTTATACGTCCACTGATTTGTCTGAATGGAAGTTAGTAGTTCCGTTGTCCTTGACTGCAAACTTAATTGAACTGGCTCATTCTTCTCCTACTTCTGCTCATATGGGTATTAAAAAAACTGTAGAACGACTTCAACGGCAATTTTTCTGGTTTGGTATGACTAAACAAATCAAACTTTTCATCTCTAATTGTTTACAATGCAAGATGAATAAGCCTGTAAATTTTAGCACTCAACCTTTGATGGGTTCTCAAACTGAGTCTACCAGACCTTTTGAAAAATTGTTCGTTGATTTCCTTGGACCATATCCTCGCTCCAAACGAGGGAATACCTGTATCGCTATAGTGTTGGATCATTATTCAAAGTTTGTTCTAATCAAACCATTGCGTGAAGCTTCCGCCTCTTCTCTGTGTAGCTTTTTGGAAAATGAGGTGTTTTTACTTTTCTCTGTGCCTGCAGTGATTACTTCTGATAATGGCAAACAATTCATATCTAACTTATTTAAAGATCTCTTGAAAAAATATAATGTTGATCATATACGTACTCCTATTTACTCTCCTCAAAGCAACGCTTCTGAGAGAGTTAATCGGACGTTACTGTCTAGTATTCGGTCTTATCTTGATGATCATGCACATAATGAATGGGATTGCCATCTTTCTGAAATCACTGCAGCATTGCGAAATGTTAAACACGACGTCACGAATTTTTCTCCTCACTATTTGGTCTTCGGTCAACACATGTCATTAAACGGTTCAGATTATGCTTTACGTAAACTTTTATCTCCTCAGGATGATAACGAAATACATGTGTTGTCCAAATCTAATAGATTGAATCTTATTCGTGATCAAATAACTCATTACCTGAAAGTTGCACATGAGAAATCAGCGGTTCGATATAATTTGCGTAGTAAAACTAGGAATTTCCTGCCTGATCAACCTGTGTTTGTCCGATCCTTCGCACAAAGTAGTGCTCCTGATAGATTTTCTGCAAAGTTAGCTGCTAAGTTTATTCCTGCTTTTATCACTGATAAAATCGGAACAGTCTCTTATAATATCAGAAATCTTGATGGAAAACCTTTGGGAGTTTATCATGCCAAGGATATACGATTGTGACAAATTATTAGTGAAATTTTTTTTTCTCCTTCCCTCTTACTTTCATGCCTGGCTTTGAGATCTTTTCTCGGGTGTGAGTCGTCCCCACGCTGTAACAACCGCTTGTGGTTGTTATGTTCTATTTAATCTAAATCTGTAATTACGGTTGGAAATCCCAACAAGGTTGCATGTTTATCCACTGCGCTGCATAAAATCTCTTCCACTACACGTCATTCTTTCTTTGGCTTAATTTGTAATAGAAAATATATTTTTTTTTTGGTAGAGTGTACCATTTAGCATTTTATACTTCTCCGTATTTTGGTCGGTTACTCGATTCGTTTTATCATTTTTTGTTTGATGGTATGTAATGACGTGTAGTGGTTGGTGTGTTGCTTCATCTGTTTTGTTTTGGTTAGCGCGTGGATTTTCCATGTAAATGGAATGTTCCAGTGATTAAATTAAATAGTGTTGGTGTGTGCGAATCGATTTTGGGTGATGTCGTATGTGTACGTCATCCGAAATCTATCGGTCGGGTTATATTTTATTTTTTTTGATTGTTAATTTTTGGGTGGGGGAAAAATTTTTTTTGTACGGTTGCGTCGAATGTTTTTGGGATAGTCTAGTTTTGTGTTTGGAATAAAGAAGACGTTGTGCTGTTGGTTTAAAAAAAAAAAAAAATAATAATAAATTAAGAAAATAAAAGAAAGTCAAGTTTGGACTTAGGTGAAATTGTAGCGTGATTTTTTTTTTTTTTTTTAAGAAAAGTTTTGAAAGAAAAAATAATAATAATAAGTAGCATAAGCAAATTATTTTTTTGTGGTTAGTGAAAATTTTGTTAAATTGAAAATATATAATTAGAAAATTATATTAAAACTTTATGATTATAAAAAGAAATAAAATTATCTCGAAAATAAGAGAAATTATTAATATGTATGGAGGGGAGTTTGAAATACCCTGTAAAATATAATTCAAGATTTGAATCAAATTTGTTTTGAGGATGTATGGCGTGATAATTAATGGTTAGCTGAATTTATTATTGCTAAATACAGATTTTGTTGATAAAAAAAAAAAAACATTGAAGAAACTAATGTAAATTAATAATATATAAACAGTGTATTTTGATTAAATAAAATTTAAAAAAAAAACATTTTTTGATATTATCTATATGTGTGGTATTCCATCGTGGAGTTGATTTTGTGGCTGGTTGGTTTCCTGCTGTCTCTGAAGCTTGTGAATAAATTTTATTAAACAATAAAAAAAAAAAACGAGAAAAGTTCAAAATTTTATAAAGAAGAATCTTTTCTAGTGCAGTGTGAACGAACTGACGCTGTTCTTTCTGTTCGTTTTGATTTGCGTACCGGTAGTATCGTGAAACTGGGTGAATTTTTGGGTTTGTGGCAGCAACTCCGCCAAACGGAGTGGGGTTCGTGCGAGGGATCCTGCGTCGGCGCTGGTAGCTGTTTTGTGGTCGGTCGGGCCTAAATTTAATCAGGTAAGGTGTGGCGGACCAAATATATACAGTGCCGTCCACACCGCGTGGGTTTTTTTTTTATTTTGAATTTGTGAGCCGAACTTGGTCTCTTTTGTTTTATTATTATATTTTTATTAAATTATATATATTTTTCGCGGTTTTTTTTTAGGTTCCGGGTGACGTCACATGCGACATCACCCCATAATCGATTCGCACCACGTTTGTTTCTGGTTAACGGTTCATTTTTCCTTTCAGGTTTTTGTTCATTTCATTTTTCCATTTCATTTACCGTTTTTATTAGATTTTCAATCACTAATTACAGATTTTTTTGTTATATAGAATTTTCTGGTTTCATTTTGTTTTGTTTAGTTAATTTCCGATAATCATGGGTCGTTAATAGTGTTGTGTGATCGCGTGAGGATGGGCGGCCTTATGCTGACCTAGGCCTTGAGCAAGGTCGCCGGAGTGGCACCGGCGTCCTTGTCGAACGCTCACAAAATTTATGATTATCTACCACTGTGGTCGTGGCACGGTAGGATAATTTTCTTGTCCCCTTCGTTTTATCTCGGTGCGGTTTTCAAGCATAGTAATATGTCTGGTAACCCCCACGCCTAGCGGCGAGCTTTAGCCAGCGCAATACCGCAACCAGACCTCTGTTGCTATGTTCTGTTTAACAAAATCCCTTTTGGGGGATTTTGTTACAATACACCTATGATTAGAAGAGAGAATATTATTTGTCACTATCCAGTTAAAAATTAAATCAACTATAGACATAGAGCACAAGCTGATATTAATTACTTCTTGTCGGACAAAGTTAACAGATGGTGCCTCACAGCCTTTGTTGAGTATTTCAAGCACAGAAGAGCTTATGTGGTTGAATAGAGCGGTACTCCCTCTACATAATGATGAAAATTAGCATCACAACCAATCACAATGGGGATATGCTTCTGTTTACTCCACTACACCAGATTATTCAGCTCATCTGAAGGAAGAATAAACCGAAAGTACGGCTTCCTGAAATTCCTAGTACGAGAAAGTACGGCTTCCTAAAATTCCTTTTCTGCACTTACAATAAGTGGATAAAACGTATAAGGTCCCGAGAGTATCTTACAAGAGATTCTCTCCAGGACGTATTGCAAAATTGAACCGGCACCAGTAATACGTTTAAAGGTCTTTAGACGAACGCCAAAAACAATCGTTTGGCCATTAGCCAAAGCCCTTGTTTTGAACGATCTTCTAACCATTCGTCGAGATATTTGGATTCATCAGCCCAATTTTAGTAATAACCACCCAGGGCCCAAGTATGAATAAGAAGAAATATGAAAATATGACATAAGATGCACTATGGCATATTTCAATACGGCATATGGTACGTTACGGAATATTTCAAAATTACATATTTCAGTAAGACTTATGGTACACTAGATCATAAGGTACATGACGACATATTCTAAAACTTGGCTGGTTATTTTTTAGCCAAATATGATGAAATTTGACAAATGCAATGAAAATGGAATACTTAAATGAATTATCGACGAGATTCTGAAATATGGCCAGATGGAGCAGATATGATCGTTTCTTGAATACTACATACCTACGCATACAAGCATTGTGGTGCAATAGAAAGACACCATATTGAGACCATCGATTACTGAACACTATCTAAAATGACATCTATGATTCTAAATGGGCATTCTGATGATTCAGTATCTAAATAAAATACAGTAACTATATTATATTCTACAGAGATAGATTATAGATTTACCATGTGTCTGTCACCAACTGATTATCAATTCAATGCGCATATCTATCTATATACCAAAAATAGTGTTCCACCCTAATAAATACAAATTATGAATCATGTCCACATAGTATGTGTGTACATTGAAAACTATATAAATTTTTGTTTTCATATTTTTTTTGTTCGTATTGTGTTCAACATAAATTTATTTTTCATAAACAATAAACAAAACAAATACTAATGTCTTGCCAAAAAACATGTTGTATTATAATTTCTTGTACCTATACTAAATTGAACGAGACATAAATATTTATTTATGAACATCACTCATATCAATTTCACTCTCATTGTTTTTTATTTGGTACGTACACCGTATAGAATTGCATTTGAGTAAAAGTGTTTTAGGAAAATTATCATAATCGTATGTGACATGCAATAACATATTATAAATTTCCTTTATGTTTATGTATGACAAATACAATACATGTAAACTTATTCGACCTATCTACATAATATTATACATGAATCGATTTTTTTCTGGTTTCAGCTAAATGTATATAGGCAACGTTGAAATTCCCATCTCAATGTCATAATTTATTCAAATTCTCAACAAAAAAAATATCATCCTCGCAATTAAAATAATAACCGGCTAATTATTATTCGACTGCAATTATTTTAATTGCATATTCATAATTAATTAGAGAGCTAAATACACATTTTGTTTGTTTCTATTGTCATTGTGCGGTCGACTCGATTACACGACGATGATGTTGTCAATATTTGGTTAGAAATGATGCGATGAAAGATTTTTGTCTTTTGTCTAATATACATAATATTTAATGACAAGTAATTATTGTCTTTAGGTACATTATATAGTAGCAACGAGCGTATAGCACGTCGCAGATTCCTGCAATTTAACGATTATTTCTAGAATTAAATTTCGTGGTTATATTTGCATAATACTACAACTGGTATCAGTTACATGCCTTACTAAATATTTCTCATAATATTGTTGTAATCAAAACTATTTTAAAATTTTTTTATGTTTGTTGTTTTTATAGTAAATATGAAAATATTTTTGTATGAAATATTTTCTATTTTTAGGGTTCGATTACATCATGATAAATAGAATTTAGAAATTTTATCAGTTTATTTTGTTTTTATATGGAAACACACATGGACGCGATACTGAATTTCGATCGTATTAAGCTTTTTTGGATATGGATTAATAAATACGGGCTTTATAAAATTGATAAAGTTGTTTTGAACTTTTACATAGAATTCCAAAGGAATACACTTATATAACGTCACTTATTGTTTAACAACAGCAAATTTGCTCGAAAACTATATTAAAAACAGTTTTCATTATTATTGTCTTATATAGAATTAGATATACTAACTTCACGAAAAGTAACTAAAAGTTAATAACCTCACTTTAAGAATTCATCTTTCGCTTAAAACTTCCGATTTTCTTTATTGTTTAAGGTTGTAATTGTAACATACCTAACAGGTAAGTTAAATAAGTGAAAACCTGATAACCTAACAACTTTATAAACCAATTATAATCGAATTACTTTAATCTAATTAAAAATAATTATAAGCTACAAAATTAAATTAGCTGAAAGATACAATGTACACGGTAAGGCATTTCAATGTTTTAAATAAATGTTAATTGATTTTAAGTTTCAGAAGAGGGGGGGGGGGAGGTGGCTCGTTTTATTTATATTGGATTTAGTGGACAAATGTTAATATAAAACCGGCAGGAAAAATCTAGCAGTATTAATCTAGCAGTTGTTGAAGGAACTAGAATTACACCATGACGGCCTGGAGAATTTAAAGATTACTCACTACCCAAAAAAAAATTCACCACGGAGAGGTGAAACTTTTTTTTTTCAGTCGAATATTACCGTGATATTTGTCAACGTAAAGGTCTCGAAGAAGGAAACCATTTTATTCCCGACATTTTAGTTGTAAATATTGATGCTTTGGTCGCTAACAGATGTCATTTGAATTTGGAAGTGGTACTTTGTAAACTTGATCGAGAGACGCAAACCAATTCAAAACTTTTCACCATTCCTAACATTGCCTGGCATTCTAGTTATCAAAATATAAAAGCTAAACTCTCACGAGGTCATCAGAACTACGGTCCTGACAATTTACTCAACTCCTAAGCCAATCCCTAACTGAACCTCTTAACTCAATCATCGGCTAAACATTCACCACAATATACAATTCAACCACCAACTCAATATCAAAGCAATCCAAAACACAATCTCTAAACCAACCGAAAGCCCAACCCCCAACTCAATCACCAATTTAACCCTAAATCAACTTTCAAATCAACCCTATACACAACCCCAACGCAAGCTGACTGAACCCTAACTGAACTTCAGCTTAAACTTAGCTCGAGCCAAACCTTAACCACCTACTCAACAATCAATTCAATCCCGAAATCAACTAGTGTGTTTGAATTCAGCTCATATCAACTCAACCTAACCTTCTGCTAAACCTTCAACTCAAGCCCCAATTAATCCCTAACCGAACCCTCACTAAAATTCAAATCAATTTGAACTCAAACCCTATTCAACCCTAACTCGACCTCAACTCAATCCGCAATCCAAGCCTAAACTCAACCCTCAACTCAATCCACAACTCAACTACAAACTCAAACCCTAAATCAACACGCTTGGAGAAGTAAAATGCGTACATATATGAAGTCAACTTAATCTTACCTCCACCTTAATCCCCGACGCAACCTTCAAATCCCCAACTGAGTCCCACAGCACAACATGAGGTGGAAATTGTTTGAAAAAATTTAAAAGGTTTTTCTGCCTAATGGAAGCAGCTTCATCATTTTATTTTTGTTCATTTGTTCCGTTTACTCTGTTTCCATCTGTGCTTTTCCTTTTAATACTAAATTATTGTTAAAGTACAATAAATAAATAAATAAATAAAACATCCTACTCGACAAAATCTCACCCCACAACACAACCCTTAACTAAAAGCCTAACTCAATCAGCAATACATATGGTCCGAAAAACTCCATGCGCACATGAACTAAATTCAGAACACGTCAAGCTAACTTACAACTCAAATATCAACTTTAATCCCCAACTGAACAGCTGAATGAGTCTAAACCCAACCCTAACTCGACGACAAATTCAGCTCTCAATCCTACCCCAAACTCAACGCCCTACTCAATCTTCAAATCTGCATGGTCCGAATGCACACGTGAACTTAACTCAAGCTAATTTCCAACTCAACACACAACTCTCTCCAAATAAATCTACACTGAATTCCTCATTTAATCTCAAATCAACCCCAAACTCAATCCCGAAACCAACACATTCCGAACTCAACTGACAACTTAACCCCAAACTCAACGTCCAATTCAATACTCAAGTCAATGCGACTTAAAAGCTACATTCGTACATAAACTTAAATCAAAACCACTCAAGCTAATTCTCAGCTCAACCCTCATACTCCCATTCAACTGAATCCCAAGTCAACTCCAACTCAGCCGATGATTTTAATCCTTAACTCGACCTGGTTCGCAGCCCTTAAATCAACCTAAAACGCATGGTCAACTAAACTCCCAAATCAACTCGGCCTTAAAAACTACATGCGTACATGAACACAACTCAAGATAGCTCTAATTCAACCATCCCCAAATAAATCCCCAGCTAAACTGCTTACTAAACCAACCCCAACTCAACTCTCACTCAACCGGCAAATGGAACCCAATTCAATCCTGAATTCAACCGCAAACTAAACGCCCAACTCAATCCTCAATCCATGATATATACTACTAAAATATAACTCAACTGGTCACTGCACCCTAATCCAACACAACTTCAACTCAACCTTCCTTCATCCTGCAAATGGAACCCAACTCAAACCTCAATTAGGCAGCATATATACAAAAATTGGCCAACGTGGTAATATATATCACCCAGTGGTTTTTGGTCAATTCTTGTGGTAGGTACCTGCTCCTCTTGACGTATAGTTTCCAAAAGCTCTTCAATTCTCTCCATGTATTGACGAAGAGATTTTTGAAAAAGAAAAATCCAAATCGGACTACTTGGCCGTTCTTGAGATACCATGGGTGCAGGCAGCCATCCAAACAGACGGATGGATATTTTTTTTGTTGCTTTCTGGGATTCGGGGGAAGGGGGGGGGGCTTTCAAAACGTCGAGGAAAATAGTTTTAGGCTAACAAACTTTTTTATTTTTTAGATGAGATGGTTTAGGATCAATTCGTTTGGCAGGGAGCCGATCCTCCTGAGGTACAGATGCCAAAAGCTTTTCAAATATCCGCCTTAACCATAGAAAGATTGGCGAATACAAAAATCAAAATCGGACAAGCCGTTCTCGAGATAGATATTTTTTTTTTTGTTTGCATGTTCCGGCTTTGAAAACGTCGAAAAAAGTGATTTTGGACCAACCAAACTTTTCGTCGTTTTTTACAGGATTTCAATTCTTTGGTCTTTTTGGACCGAAGTAATGCACCATTATAGTGTTTTTAACATATACAACGATTTGGTCACTTTTGGAAGTCGTATTAGGAAGTGAAACTGTTTGAATGATTTTGATCCTATGCAGGGACGCACAAATATCCGAAAATTTGTTTTACAACTTCTATCAAAAGCCACCACGGCAAGGTGTAGATCAAATTTTTAATAATGTAACAATTTTAGTTCTGTCTCTTTAGTTTGCAAGTTCACCTTTACGGCGCTGGAAGATCTATTGGTTTGGGAACTTTTAAATAGGGTTTCTGAAAACCCGGGTTTTTAAAACCAGACGATTCCGGGTCCAATATTTTGGAAACCCGACGGATCCGGGTCGGGTTCGGGTCCAATATCAAAAAATATTTAAAACACCCAAATTTTCGAGTATTTATCACAAATCATTTATTACTTATCGCATAAGGTCAATTCATGATCTTTCAAAATTGCAAATTTTTTAAAGGAATTATGAGTAATATAAAGGAATTATAGTTATTTAAGGAACACCAAAGCATTAAGAGACTTATCCCCCAATTATCGGCATTGCTATAACAATTTACAGATACCGGGAATGTTCTTTCTTTATCCATTGAAGTAGGAACAGTGAAACCGTGCATAGCGCGTCATAATGATTCTCAAGATTGATAGTCCGTTTTTTTTTGTGTTTTTGAAAAGTGTAAACTTCTGTTTAAGCTATCCGAAATCATCAGTTTCGATTGCATCAGCTTTTTCTGCAATTTTTAGAATTAAATTTAATCCTTCACCCATAGTTAATATACTATTTCATCCTCGTCGATGAAGAATGGTTCTTACAAATTATCCGTGCGATTGACTTCCGAGTTCGAGTTTTGGAAAATTCTATTCATTAGCTGTGTAGGCTTGTTTTGAAGGAATAAAATAAGGTTATTTAAGCGACTTAAACAATTGATCAAATTCGAATGCATTCTATTATTTAGCCGTTTCTTGATGTTTTGCAGCATTTCAGTCGAAATTTGATTTTTGCAATACGCGAAACTTTTCTTCATGTATTCAGTGTGGTGCCACCTGAATAGAGAGTTACAAGTCTAGCCGTTTTGACTTAGGACTTCAACTGCCAATTTGGCAGATTCGAGTATATTCATTAGATTTTTAAGCACTTTAAAATCTATTAAATCCAACATTTATGGGCAGTTTAACTCTAACAAAGCTTGTTCGATGAATTACTGACGTTTCACGAAAACACTGATCATATTCGCCAAAGAACTTCCATGAATTTTACAGTTCAAAACTAGCTCTTTGGTGTGACCGAGCTCTGCCTTGATTTTGTTTTTTTAGAACTGCTTTTCTAATAGGAGAAGAATTAAAATACTTTAGCACCTTTCGAACATCGGCGATAATCTGATCAATGCTTACTGCTTCCACAAAGTTTTCTTCTTCATTTCCGTTTATTTCAACATCCAATTCATTAATGAGATCATCATCTTCGGCATCATTTTTTGATTCGCGTTCCATATCCACCATCGCAGTCATTTTTTGTTTACGAGTATATAAAATATCACTTACTCCAAGGAGCATACCGCGATTGAGATAAAGTTGGTAAAATATCGGACATTCTATACCGAATTTGTTAATAACAGAAGCATCGTCGACTGTGGGTCGGGCGACCTGTTACTGGTAATCTACTTCAAACAATTTTTAGATGTTTGGTAAATGCTTGAAGAAATATTGTTGCTGTACAAGATTCAATGATTCGTAACAAGTCCGGGATTATACGAGTATCAAACTGAAAAGTTGATTATTAGATATTTTTCTCCCCAATGCTGAAACTATTACCGATTACTAAAAAATCCGCAACTTCAATACAATTGCGTACGTGTTCGTGTATGTTTACTTTTGCGTGAGTACACAATATTTATTTTAATTTTTCTTCGTTGGTCTAATATTTTGAAGTTATTCATTTATGTGGCAATTTAGAAAAATCACTATCTCTATATGAGTTTCTTATAGAGATAAATGTTTTTCTGGCGCAGGTCGAAATATTATTGTTAGTAGGAATAACAGACAATAATTATTTTAATTTTTACAAAAAACATGTAATTTTATGACTGAAAATTCCAATTACCCGAACCCGCCGGGTTTTAAAACTCAGATCCCGGATCCGGGTTTAAGGCCTTTATCCGACGGGTCCGGGTCGAGTCGGGTTCAGAAACCCTACTTTTAGAATCATTACAGATTTGGAAATTTTACTGTTAGAAAAGAAATGCAAAATCTTTTTCAATAAAATTTCACCGCAACGAGGTGGAAACCAAATTTGACTGCATCAGAAAATAATATTTATCAGGTACCTCCAGGAGAACCAGTACTTCTTCATTTGTCCCTTTGCGTTGATGGTATCGCCACTTGGGAAATTTCCGCTTCCAGAGCGCGATCCGAGCTGCTAGTCGATGATTTTTGGCAAAATTGTGAAACAAGTTGCAAGAGTACATTCTCAACGAGCCTGGCTTGAATTTCCAAAACTGAGTGATGGTAAATTACCGCAACTTCAATAAGGTATAGTCATTGCTTTAATAAACTTTTGCGGAGTTGCCTTTTATTCGTTCGTGCAATTTAGTCCATCAGTGACTGATTGCTCGCCGAAAACTGAATTCAAACCTTTCAACATTAAATAACGGAAAAACGACAAATTTTGGAAAAAAAAACTTGTTAATGTTTTTTCAAGTATGATACTTGAAAGGACCTTTAAAATTAGCTTTATTAAAATTCGCTAGCATAAAAACTTACAGAGTTATGATAAAAATAAAATGGTGATCTCGTTTTTCCGGAGAAAAAATCAGCAATGAAACAAATGGCTTAACCGCAAGAATTGAAATTAAACGTTATCCATTTACAATGTACTTTATTTAGGAACTAACAATAGGTTCTAGAAGTTTGAATGGTTTAGAATATCTAGATTTGAAAAGAAGTTTGATTCAGTTTTGAAACAATTTTTCAGATTTTTGAAAAAATTTCTTTTTTTTACAATAACTCCAAAACTAAAGAAGATACGTATAAAATACGAAAGTACAAAAATTAAGCTTTTTCTTACAGAAAATTTTGTTATGTTTTTATTTCTCTAGGATGAAAATTAATCGAGATATCACCGTTTTAAGTTCGCATTTGAGTGCGAGAGTAACCTTCCTCGAACCCTTTAAACTCAAAAATCTCAAAAACGCAGAGTTCAAGGAAGTTCAACCTTCCAGGCCTGATAGCCCTTGAAATTCCCTATAAAATGGTTTTTAGAACAATTAGATATCTTTAAAATTAAGGAAGTTATCGTTAACAAACCAATCGCCTTTTTCGGTTAAATTTTCAAATTGCTCTAAACATGCATTTTTGAGATGAAAAATCAACATTTTCAATCGCGAATAACTCGAAAAGTCTCTCTATCGATTTCTGTGGTTATTTCGAGTGTACTAATTTCCACCCCTAGAAGGGGTGACATCCACCCCCAGGGTAAAAGCATACATCGGCACTATATAACTTTGGTTCCTTGGCTATTCTCTACTTACTGTCCAACTTTTACGAAAATCGGTATTGTCCGTAAGAATTCAGAGGTAGTGACCTATTTTTACCGTCAATGACTGGACTAATTATGCAAATTTCGTATTTTAGTTGTGTAAGAATTAAACAAAAAAAATTCTAGACATGTTGCCATTGCCATGAAATAACATCTGTACAATGCTGATTCCACATTACTGACAAATGATTTGGAAGCCGCGCAAAACTTAGTTCCTGTGATATTAACTTGCCTATGAAAATGAGTATAGTGGTCATTCTGTTCCATAGTTTAAGCTTAATCGAAGAATTGTTTAAAGATTTTCGTATCCTATGAAAGGAGAGGTGGATGCCAGTTTCATTGCTTCTACAGCAAGCAATATTATCTGCAAAGCAGCAGTAAAAATGGGGTTGAGAGGGTTTTGCCTTTTTTCGACTAAGCTAAGGATTACAATTAATAAAAATTTATTAAATGTAAATAATTTTATTAAATTGGGCAAGTAAAATATATATAAAATGTTTAATTAAGTTCAATCCTTACCTAGTTCAGTGTTGAATACTTTAAAATCTGCTATAAATTTTAATCACTGATCACAAAAACCCTTTTGTATAAATTTTTATCAAAAATGTAAAAAAAAATTAGAAGAAAATCTTTTGTTTAGTACGAGTATTTCACGGCGGCCATATTCCCTAACCTTAATTGAAATTGTGTTTTGGGGTCACTGATTACGATATTTGAATGGCTTATTTGAATATACCATGTACATAATTAACTTCAAAATTTCAATGAATTGTAAGAAACCAGCTATTTTAATTTTTTATTTTAAGCGGCCATGTTGGGTCCGCCATTTTGAATTTATTTTTTGACTTCAAATTCGTAATCATTAATCAGCGACCCCAAAATACTTTTCTATATAGTTTTGTTAAATAATTAATAGTAACAGTCGCTAAGTGAAGATTAAAGCGATCATCTTGGATCCGCCATCTTGAATTGGCAACCCCTGATTACCAAGTTTCATTGCTTCGAATGAAAATAACTTGAAAATAAATTTCCATTTTCCAAAATACTTTTAAGTTTATATTTGTTCAATTTCTCATGTATGTTTTTGCCATTACGATGGAAGAAAACGAAACTATCAAAAGTTGTTTCGTCATTTGCCATCGAACCGGAATTCGAGTACAGGTGATAATCTGTGTTTTAAACCGAGAATTGCATTTAAGGTATAGGAATGAATTACGTAGCGTTTATGTGATTGCCCAAATTATGTCGAAGTCACCACTATTGCCCATCGGTCAGAACAAAGATAATTCTATTTGGTGTACTTTTTGGATAGGCCCTGTACATTAATTTATTCACTGAGTTTATTTATAAATTTTCAGGGATTTATATAAAATTGTATTAATTTATTTATTGTATGAAAACTATAAATTAAGTTAGTTAATCATTATTATAATTTATTAAACAATATTTTCACCATGGTTTGATTTTCTAATATTAAAGTTATTTTGACTGCACATAGAAAGTAAACATCGAATTGCCTTTTTCTTATCATTCAATTCAATTTCATTTCAATGTATCGGTGTGTTGATAACAATATTATTGGTATCAATCAGTTGGTAAGACGCATATTTATGTTGTCCACCGACCAATAGAAGACTACAAGAAAGAGAAGTAGTGTGGCGAATGTTATTCATGATTTTAATAGTTACGGCGCGTACACCTAATTTATTTTGTAATTCAAATGCGAGAGGTTAGAATATTAAGATTAAATGTATTTTAGCCCTACACAAGTACTTGTGTCACGCTTAACAGTAAGTTGTGTGATTTAAACATGATTTGGTTGGCTAAAACTTAAATTGCACAGCTAAACGCTAATTTTGTGCCTTTAATGAAAATAAAATATTTTAAAATTTCTTAAAGTGATTAAAATCCTGCCGGAACTATATTTAAAATAAATAAAATGTATATAGTGATGTGATGTGATACAATCAAGATTTTGTAACTAATTACGCACTTGTAGTTTTAATTTTTGTTGATCAATAAATATTCAATTACACTTTTATCGTTTCATCCAATCATTATAAAAACAAACATAATGTATATACACTGAACAGCTATCGTCCAATCAAATAGAACAGGTTCTTCGGAAAATCTATAAAATTTACAATGTGAAAATTAATGTTACCCGCATCTAATTAAAATGCTGATTCAATAATGATCATTACATCCCAATTATCTAAATAGTGATTGTGAACTTGATCTTGATATGATCACGAATTTCAAAAGACTTTCTAATTATAGAAAATTGGGTAATATATTCGCGTTCAAGATCGTTTAAAAAAAAACTGGATTGGATTACAGATAATGTGATCTTGCGGTCGATGTACAATTGATGACATCGATTTTTGTTTTAAAAAATTCTATAATCTCCTACATAAGGCTTGCTATTTACGCACAATTTTTTTCATTTAGCTTTTCATCTGCCACAAATACCACCCTCTCATAATTTCCAATCTTTTCGTTATATTCTTAAATTGGAACCACAATTAAATCTGTGGAATTAAACAAAAACAGGATATCTGCAGAAACCAAAATGTTGAGATACTTATCGCATTTAAAGTTGTAGCTAAGATTTTTTGAAATATTTTGAATTGTTGTACGTACGTATTGCATACGTACAACAACATTAAATTTGCATAAACTTGATTAACTAAAACAGAAAAACAATCCAAAATATACTTTATTCGAATAAATATTAATGGTACCATTCACGAAAAAAATGTTATCTCTATTTAGCTATTTTCAATTAAATAAATTTAATGTGAGTTTAATTCACGAATAAATTCTTCAATTAATTAAGATTCAGTTATTGTTGCGCAACATTTTCGTTCAGCATAGTTTCTCTTTATTCTGTAAGTATGCACATTCTGATGCACTGAACATTTTCATTGCATTGCTTCAAAAAGGTTGAACATCTCCTAAAAATTCTCAAATTACACATACGGAAGGCAAGAAATATAGTTTTACCAAAAATTTAATATTAGAACGTTAAATTGAACATTAATGATGGCATGAACTTGTTGGCCAATTAGCTTCAATATTTACAATTTCAAGGCATCCGTATAACGCCAGGTTTATTTACTAATTATGCCCGTTTTGATGCCTATATCTAAAAAAAATTACTTTTACAAACACGGTTTATTTTTTTTTTTATCCGAAAGCCAAACCAACTTCCTACAACTTACTTTAAGAAATGCTATAGGGCATAAATTTGGATCCAAAATTTCGATTGTTTGCAAAACATTTTCTTTTGAAAATCAATAGTTCGTGTGAAATTCTACATCACCTTATTCTACATATCTACAATTTAGGAATATTACTTAACACTTCACGTAATCTTCTTCGTATCCAATAATAGCATCATGACATGAAATTCCATTTAATATTTTCTAATTATTTCTTACATTAATAATTTAAAATAATGAAAAACTACGATTTCAAACATAACCTACTATATGTCTTATTCGCACAGAAATATTTAATTGCCCGATTTTGGTTCATTAACTTAAGTGTCGATTTAAGTCTAGACTATGTGTTGTGAAAGTAGCATTAACTTAAATCCTATTTAAGTGAAATTTAAGACTTATATTAATTTTTGTGAATAACACCGTAAGCCGTCTAATTTTGTCTTTCGAAATATTATTTAGAAAATAATGAAAATTTTGGAAAATTAATGTGATTATACGATATTGAAGCTTTACCATTTTCTGGCATTTTCCAATTTTGTTCTAATTCATTTAAATTGGCCTAAATATATGTTTGGGTTAATCTAATAGATTTAAATTAGATCATTACCATATTGATAAACTGTAATTTAGTAAGAGCTAATCTAAACTTGATAATAGTACACAATAAAAAGTGATTGGCTAAAATTGAGATAGGCAATTTGGCTCGATAAACCCGTTTTCCGTCAATCATTGTGTCAAGCCCCGTTTAGGTAATTTACCACTAATCCAATTGTGTTGACATACTGCGGTTTAGATAAACTAAAAATGCTTTATGTTCGGATGGCAATGATGTTAAAACATTGGACGAGTAATAGCGCACTAACATTTTCTGTAATATTATAACTTTTGTGCATAAAGCCACTATTTGTACCCTCACTAAACTCCTTATCTCGAGATAAACTTCAAAATATTGAACGAGTTCTGAATCTGAAGTTCACACAGTAAATCGGATTTTTAACCCGCAGTCTTTCAGCGCTGTAGGCTAGTTTATTCTAAATTAGATCAAACTGGTATAAATTTACTTAAAAATGAATGTAGAATAAATGATTCGAATTTGTAAAAGTTTGCCTTTATTAAACAAAAGATTTTCTAAACTGGTATGGTAAAATGTAAATAAGTCTAAAATTAGTTTATTAATTAGACAAAATTACACTTAAAACTGGACATTTCATTTGTTTTCAAATTTCCCCGAAACTTGTAAAACTCCGGCAAGCATTAACAACGACTTAATACAACAAGCCAAACACATTTAAAATACCAATAATAACGAAAAGTTGCCATTACATGAAGCACATAAGAGCCAGCAATTTACTCCAATTGCTGAATATCTAAAAAATAAGAGACGCCTCAGCAGTCCAATAAAACATGGAAGGAACTAATCATCATTGATTAATTCCAGGATTTTCTAGCATCATTGTAGAATTGCCTTCGATCCTATTATGCAGTTTCAGCGTGTCCAGTTCATGTCTCGTCCATCTCTAGAGATGTTTTACAATTTGTTCTGCGAGCAATGACTGCAGAAAAGTTCTGGACCAATCAGGAACAACCCCCATTCCATCGACCTGCTGTCATTTGAAGAAACTGATTGAAGAAGGGGAGACTCTTTACAGACAGTTAATCTTTTCTCAAATCATTTGATAATCTTGTGATCATATCTGAACTTGTCACGAATTTAAAAAACTTCATCAATCTTCTTTGTTTGAATATAACAGAGTAACGGTTATTGTGATATTGAGTGCAATGAGATCGACGATTTTTTAGTCAAAGTTGGTGACCATTTTGAAACTAATCAGGCCCGAACTAGTTTCTCGCAAATTAAGACAAGTTAAGTTGGTTCAGAGATAAAAAGAAGAAAAATTATTAAGCATGGCTTCAGTGAAGGTAACAAAACTCAAAACCCTAGACATTTCAAATCCGTTGGTACTATTTTCAGAAACTGTCAAATATAATTCCAACAAATTAATTCGATGAATTAATTTGAAACTTAATAAAAAATTCAATAAAACTTTGTATTTTAAAATAAATGATGCTATTTCGCCTTTAATTTTTTATTTTTCTGTGCTCTTCGAATCTCAGTTAATACTAAATTTTGGAGGTTTAATCCCATTGTTCTTAAAGGGGTTCCTATGAATCCTTAAACAAAATTTGGCCTTCAAATTTTGTACCAGATTTAAATTTGGTGATTGATTCTTGAACTGTTCACCTTAGTGGCTGATTTAACCAAATTTTCTGCAGCACAAGTTTCAATTACCGGTCATTTTGAATCCGACTGAAATAATCCAACACAACAGGAAACAACTTTCCACTATAAATAGTTTTGAAGGAACAACTGGAAAATTGAATGGAACAACGTTTCACTATAAATAGTTTTGAAGGATAAGATCCAAGTAACTTAATTGGATCCGATTCGTCGATCTATGGAACATGTTAAAAATACCAACCGAAATTAAGGGTAATATTTGATTCGATTTTATTCTTAAGTTAATTGTTTAATGAAATCAATTTAACCTCAAAAATATGTACGAGTAGATGCATTATTAAATGAGTTTATTTTGAAAGTGGAATAAGTCAAATTTTTGAAAAATTATAGTGAACTTTTATATTGTGTTATGTTCTTGCGCATAACTGCAAAATAATTTCTAGAAATAGCGGTTAAAGAAGGATAATAAACACTATCAATGTTTTGTTTATTATGAAAGTGGAATATGTCACATTACATGCTTGTTCATTCATGTATTCGCGATTGTATGAACACCGATAGATTTAAAAAAATCCGGCGATACAGATTAATCTTCAACCGACGATTTTTTTCTTCGTCGATTGTATAAACACGGTTAAAAAAAATTCCATCCTTTGTTTATTGCAGTTTATTTTGGAGTGTCAACACTTTTTTTGACGTTTCAAATTTAATTTGTTGTTTATTTACATTCAATAAGTACACGAAATTATTTTTTTATGTTTTTCTACAATAGAAAAAAAAACTTTCGAGTTGGCCATTTCAAATTTTAGATTTTTTCGATTCCATTCCGAATTTTATTTTATTTTTTTCAATAAACAATCAAATAACAATCAAAATGTTCCGCCGAACCAAACAAACAAAATTAAAATTATGTCAAAAAAAAAACAAGAACATTTTCTATCCACTGTTTTAGACAACAAAAAGAGAAGATAAAAATAGTGGATAGAAAAAATCCTTTGAGGAAACCTAACTTTCACTTACATAAGTCATTTTTATTAAAAAAAATTAATTTTGAAAGTGGAATAAGTCATTTAGTCATTTGCAGTACAAAAACGCGTATTTTACCAAGCCTTATTATGAACTTTATGACTTTAGCTAAAAGTAGTAAGTATAGTAATATCATAAATGCACACTTTAAACAAAAGTAATTATCTCAATATTATGAAAAACATGACTTATTCCATTTTCAAAATAAACGGCTCAAATATTGCTTGAAATTGATAAATATAAACAAAATTA
The DNA here is from genome assembly GCA_963556165.1 of Tipula helvola. Taxonomy (NCBI): domain Eukaryota; kingdom Metazoa; phylum Arthropoda; class Insecta; order Diptera; family Tipulidae; genus Tipula; species Tipula helvola. The sequence goes on along the minus strand of OY744483.1, from coordinate 136,477,455 downwards.
GAGGTTTAGTGAAGTTCCTTTGTAGCAGAATAGGGCCATAAAAGTCGCAAAAAATGTAGTTCTCAATCAACTCCGTGGAATTTAATTTCGCCAACAAATTTCGTATGGCGAAATTAATTCCATTTTCGATTATATAATATAATTCATTTTTAAAAAATTAAATGTCGCTGATTTAATCCGTTTTGAAAAAGAATCAAATTGACACGGAATAAATTCAAATGTATCGGCGAAACTAATTAATTTTACCAATTAATTTAACTCCGCCGATAAATATGAATTTATTCCACCACAAAAATTAAAAGGTTGAACTACAAATATCGTTGTGGAAAGTGAAATGAATGCAACACCGCGAAATGAACTTGAACACATAAATACTTTACACCTTGCATGAAAAAGTACTAAAAAACTTGTAATATAGTACAAATAGATTACAACAAATAACAGTTTATTTTCATTGCGAAATTAATTCATGATTAAACATCAATTAATTTCGCGGTGAATTTAATTCATTTAACTAAAAATGAATTAATCCCTCACAAAAAAATTATTAATTTTGCGCGGAGTTTTTCTTTTTTCAAAAAATTGGTGTCGCGGAATTAATTCATATAGTTTAATATAATGAATTAATTTCGCGTTGAAAATGTCACAACGGAATTAATTTTTGCTGAACTTAAACCATGCAGCGGTTAAAATGTTACACATTTTAAGTATCCCAATGTACCTTAACGTGGTTTAAAAGTAAAAGAACAAAAAAAATCGAACGAACTTGTTTGCCATTGAAATTATATGTACACGGAAAAGACTAGAGTTGTTACTACGAAGAAAACGGATTTTTAATTGAAGAAAATGTACTTTTTCTCAATTTAAAAGCTAATTTTCTTATTTCTTTCGCGTTTTTCTTCAGGTAAGATTTGTGTTTCTTGAAATGATAAAAAAATTCTTGAGTTAAAATTTGTTACTTAATTGTAATCTGAGATTTAGTTTCTTGCATCTATAACTGCTCAAAATTCTTGATTGAAGAAAAAAAAAAATAACGAAAGAAGAAAAATACGATTGTTTTGTTTTCAATTTTTCTTGCAACTAGAAATTGACTGTTTTCTCAAACTATATTGTCCAATTTTCTTGGAATTGGCTATTTTAAAAATAAAAAAATTTCTTGATCAACACAAATGCAATTTCTTGATTCAAGAAACTATTGAAATGTTACTGATAAGATTGAATTTTTCTTAAATCTAGAACCTTTTCTCAAAATATAGGTATTATCCAATTTTCTTGAAATCATCCATTTTAAAAATTTAATACATATATTGAAATAAATAAATGAATTTCATTAAAGCATTTTTATGATTTAATTCAAATTTAATTATTTATGGTTTGCAAATATTTGTGGAGAGTACTGTATGCAATGAGAGATTAGGGCATTTTGTACACATTCTGCTAACTTTGTTCTTTTTTATAGCTGAAATAATTGGGTTACAATAAACAACTAAGTTGGGTGTCTAGAAATTTGATTAGCCGGTATACTAGTATGGTTCAGAATATGGAATAATTTGGAAAATGTAGTACAGCTTTCCGAATAATTTAGATTATTATTAATTAGGTGGCACAACAAGGAAAAATTTATTCTATCTTCGAAACAACTAATTTTTCTATGTTATTCTTGAACTGAGAAAGAATCTTCAATTGAAGAAACTATTCCCTAATAAATTTTATTAACAAGAAAACTATGATTTTACGTCTCTCAGGACAAGAAAACATTTTCTTCTCTTAAACGATCTTATTTAAAAATCGCATTTTTCATTTGAACAAAAATTTCTTAATCTGAGAAAATATTTTTAATACAAGAAATTATTTCATAATATGAAAAGCTTGTTTCTCAGAACAATAGAATAAAGTATTTCAACTAAGTAAGTTTTTCTTGAGACGAGAAAATTATTGTTAAATTGTTATAATTGTATGTATATACCATTATATAATGGATGTTCGTACCAAAAAAAAGCATTCTATCGCGAACCTTAAGGAACCTCCTCCAGATATTAATTTTTTTGCATTTTTTTTTTTTTGCTTTAAAAATTCATTTAGTATCTGAAGAATATATTTCCAAAGTTTCAAGCCCAACAAAAAGTCCTAAAGGTGACTAGGAAGTCACCGAAGTCATGCGAAGTAATGCGTTCTCTTCAAGAATGAAAACTTCAATCAAGTTTTTCTTGAAACGTGTTTTTTTGCGCGCCGTGGAATGTAACTCAAAAATTAATGGACCAATCAACTTGAAATTTTGTACACTTATTCTTTAGCTTATCGGCCTTTGTACAAACCTAAAATTTCGTATAAATTGTTTAAACAAATATTGGATTTAACAAATTGTTTATAAGAAAAAAACTTGTTTTTTTCTTCTTTTTGTCCTCAAATTTTCAATTATATTTATTTTTTGCTACTTTTTAGGTTCATGCAAAGCGGAATGAATTACTTTGATGAAAAAAATTTGTTTCGTTGATTTTAGTTAACTACAAGGACCTGGGCGTTCCACGGCGCAAACTGAAGTAGCCTAATTGGAGCACCTCTAGCGACGCCATTTTGTTTTTTTTTCACTCATAAAACAATTTTTTTGCATTCATTATTAGAACATCAATATTATTATGCAATTTGTTTCATTACAATAAATGCTCTCAATTTTTTGTAAAAAATTATTGAAAAACCAGTTGTCTGGAGGTTCTCCCCTTAAACAGTGAAACACGTAAATTTTTTTTTGTGATTTTGAAAGTGAACAAATTAAGATTTTTTAAACGGTGGTGTTTCCACTTCAAAGTAAGGTGTAAAGTGAAAATAGAAAAAGGATTTCTGTAAACATTTAAAAATGTTTTTAATATTTTCTCCCGCCTTGCTCGATACTCAAAGGTCTCAGATGTTCAAAACAGATGTAGGTAAGTATTTCTGTTATAAAATACAAGAGAATTAGTTTAAAAAAATCATATTTCCTGTTTTACAGAAGAAAAAACTGCTAAAAATTATTGTCATTAATTATGTTGGCACAGAAGAAGGCAAAATACGAATTTATTACATGTAAAGAAAACAAATCTAACACATTTAAATAATTTGATTTACACTTCCAAATGGAATTAAAATATTTAAACCAAATTTATTATCTATTTAAAATCTACAAGTTATAGTGATACTTTTTGTAATAATGTCTGATAATTAAATTATTAGTTAAAAAACAAAATTTGAAAGTCTGAACTTAACATTATATTACAACGATTATAAGCTTACATAGTTCTAAGTGAAAAATATTTATAAAATTATAATTATTTAAATATAATGAAACAAATAATAATCGAAATTATCAAATTTGTATTTAAATATTTTCTGTATCTGATAGTGGAATAAAAAGTAGTAAAGAATATTCAAGTTCCCTGGAAGAAGAAAACCGATGCATACGAGAAAATCCAAACAATAAATTGGTAAATGTTTACTCTACTCAAGAAAATATGTGTTTTCCAGCAAGAAAATATCTGTTTATTTACAGAAAATGCTACTTAAATAAAGAAACTAGATTTCTCACCATAAAAATTTCTAATTTTTAATCAAAAGAATCGGTTTCTATAAAGAAACCGATTTTGTTAAACTTAAGAAATAAGAATTAACCATGAAGAAAACCATATTCTCTGTGTAATCACGTTTTCTTGTATCAAGAATTTAGTTTTCTCATATCAAACAATTAACGATTATTTTAATATTTTAGAAGAATTTCAAATTGAGAAACGTAAAGTTTGTGGTGAGAAAAATTTCGTTTAGCTGAAAAATGATGTACAAATTTTCTTGAACTAATCCGTTTTTTCTTCATACATATAGAAATTATTTTTTTCCGTATACTAACTTGTAGACATTTTTCCTGCTAAATTAATTCTGTGATATCAAATTCAACTGTCGGAATTTTTTTCCTGTTAGGAATGAGTTCTGTGATATATCTGCACATGTAAAATGTTCATTGTACGCATATTGTTGTCAAATTTGATCAAGAAATATGGCTTTCTTCTAAGCGTTTGTTTCGTTATATTTGTCTATAATAATTGTTGAATATAAAGATTAATTATAATTATTTATTATACAATTATTTATTATACAATTCTTTCGAGTCATTAGGTAGCCAAGAAGAAGGAGAATTTTTGAATGAGAAACGAGAAAGTGTTAATTGTCTGTTTTCCAGTGGTGCAAAGTTTGAAAATCTTTAAACTGCCCATAACAATACAATAATTTTTCATACAACAAATTGTACTTTCTGCGGTTGACTCGGCCTGTTGCATCACATTAGCAACTCTAAAGCTATCTATTTCTGTAACCAAAAAATTGATGGTACAAAATATTAATACAAAATTGTAACGGTAGTGTGGCTGGCTATTGCCTCAAACCCCCTGACAGTGATACGCAATTGATTCGTTGAACCTATTCTCGGCTAGAATTTCAACACTTATGAATGATTCTGTTCCGCGAGTGATCAACCTTCAATACCTCTCTAGCGCATTTAACCATAATAATGTAATGCAATTTTGTGAGCACGAAAACGAATTTTACTTTTGTTACTAATTTATCGCAGTACGGGAATTAAACGGGTTTCGGGAAACCAGCAAAGTAAAAATAGACGAATACAGTATGTTTGATAGTGTGTTCGCACTAAAATAAATTTGATCAACTTGTAACAGTTCCCCTCCGGCTGGAGACACGACGTCCTCCATAAGGTATAAATAGAAATAGTATTTAAATTTTAGCCGATTTTACATGCGAATTTATGCGGGCTTATGCCCTTAAATAAATTTGAATTGAGAAAATCAAAAAATTTACATTTCAGAAGGTTCAGGACCAACTTCTAAAATTTCATATCCACAGAACGGTAGTTTTCAATGATACCTATTTTAAAGTTATGTACTAGATTAAAATTATACATTTAAAATATGTAAGTATTACTCGGGTTGTGATGTATTACACTGATACGTGAATAAAACTCATCTGTTTGATTATGTGTTATGTACTATCTTATATGCTTGTTCATGTCTCAAAAGTTGTATAGGTATTTGTTATTTTCTTCTTTACAATCCTATAAATAAAAATTAATAAGAAGTTTGGCGTTTTGTTGTTGCAGTTGTGGTTATATTCTCTCGCCTTATTATTTATTCATTTATGAATAAAAAACCGCCAAATACAAAACAAAAATAAGAAAAAAACCAAAAAAATTATTTAAATTAAGAAACGAAACTTTACTTTTATGTTTTATGATTTATTACAAAGATTTTGAATTAAAATCATATGTATGTAAGAAATGAGGCGAGTTCAATGTGTCATGCACATGTATTATATACCGTACATATTATGTACATAAATTGGGAACACACACCACTTCGAATTACCAGCTGCGAATAATTGTATTACGGTAATAATTAATAACGATTACTTGTTTTAGAGGCTTGTACGCACATTCAAAGAACCAATTTTTAAAGCACGGTTACCTTAAATAAATCATGTTCGTATACAACTTTAAATCCATAAGGTTTCCCTTGAAACTCAGATTCGATTTGACATTGGAAATGTTCACCCTTGATAAAATATTTTATTGAAAATTGGAAAAATAGAATTAATTAAGAGAGCTAATCGAAATTCTAATTCAATATTTTTTTTTTTTTTTAATTAAATTAATTTACTTTCACTTGATATCTGCAATAATCGCACAAAATTCGTAGAAATGAACGGTTCATAATAATTTGCCATTATAAAATGGCACAAACTACAATTATAAGTTTGATTGAAATTTGTCCATGTTTGGAACAGCAAATTAAATTAATTTTCTAATTTTTCGTTGAATTCTTGTATGATCCAAGTGAACGGTTTCTTTCTCGCTCTTTCGATTTTTTTTTTGTTATTCAATTATTAAAATCGCGAAAACAGTAAAATTCGACTTTATCGTATCCGAGAATATGAGAATTATTCAATATTTTGTTTTTGTAACAATTAAATCAGCCATCAAAATGTTGTCTTGAATTTGGAACATTTCATTTGAAATGGAACAACATTTTCATATGGGTTTTGGCCAGGCTTCAAATCAATCAATAAACGAATTTCGTCCAAATCCTTCATCGACTTGATATTGGTATTGAGTCAAAAGAATTTAGTTCCTAATAAAGTTATTGTGGTACACAATACAAATGTATATTCTCGAAGTTGTTTCCATTTAAATTTAATAGTTACAGACTAAACGGCACATCGGTTAAAGCGGCTGCATTTGGATCTGAAGCTGCCGGTTCCGAATCCCGTCTCCATAAAATGGACCTATAGCCGTATATCCTCAATTTGGCTACATCATAAGGTAGGACGGTAAAATTGAACTGCAAAAGAGCTGGAATTGCCTTGAACCATTGAAAAGATTGCAAAGATAGAATTTTTATTTTTATGATTTTTATTACTTGGTGCTTTGGTAAACATGGTAGGCTTAAGCCATCAAGCTTAAGTGAAATAATTATTCTAGAACTCTAAAATCGAAGTAAAGTATAAAATGTAAAATCCGCGTAAAAGACTTACGTCAACCACAGTTTATTCTATTATTCTCTGCGAAGACAGCCCCATAAGGTGGATAATGGATTATTTTAGTGATTTTTGTAACGATCTGTGTTTGCACCATACATCAACGTACTACCCCGTTTTCAATTCAAAAGCATTTTAGAAAAGGTAAATCGATACGAGATCAATAATTACTTAACCTTCCTGTGAACACGACACACCTGGGTGTGTATTTGATTTTTTATAACTAAATGAAGTTTTTTTTCTAATAAAGTTAAATGAAATTTTCATTATGATATCGTTTCTATTAATATACAGGGTGTTCGGCACATGGACCGACACAATTTTTTGGAGAATTGGTTGAGTCATTAGCTAGTTTTCACCCATACGACCCTACGTCCTAAGTGACACGGTAACTGAGATATGAATTTTTTTCGTTTTTTATTTAAATTACCTGAAATTTCGCTTTTAAATCGTCATATTTTTTTTTGTTTGTGATTGTAATAGCACGAAATAACTTTTATTGTATTCTGCAATGTATTTTTAGTCTAAATAAATCACTATTTGGTACAAATGGGTTCAAGAAAATAAATTATATGAGCTTCGAAAGTCTTGAAAATGTGTAAATGTATGAAAAATTTCTACTTCTAAATTCAATATAAAAAAAAATAAACATTATTTTGAACATAGGTTTGTTTTAAAAAGTTGTCTAGTTTATACTCTTTCCAACGGTATGCTACATGTTGGAGAAATTATTTATAGTATGGTCAAAATAAGAGATAGAAGTTGTCAAGGTCAAGAAAATTATTTTTATCTTTATTATGTTTTTATTAAATATGAGTTATAATATTTGTTCGAATTGTTCTCCTCTACTCCGTATGCATGCACGACACATTTTCCTTATTTCAAATGTTATTGTGCGAAGTCGCATTTCTCTTTTCGAAAAATCGAGCGGTGTCAGGGACGTAGGATCGTATAGGTGAAAACTAGCTAATGACCCAACCAATTCCCCAAAAAATTGTGTCGGTCCATGTGCCGAACACCCTGTATTAATGTATTACTGAAATTGTAACCAGATTGTATATAAGTATAAAGTTGGTAAATAAATAAATAAATAAATGAATCCTAATTCCCAGAAAATTCCCAAAAATGCCTAAAAATTACCAAAAAAAATTCCCAGAAATGCCCAAGAATTTCCAAAAATTCCCAGAAAATTCCAAAGAAATTCCAAAAATTCCCAAAAAATTCCCAAGAAATTCCAAAAATTCCCAAAAAAATCCCAAATATTCTCAAAAAATTCCCCAATAATTCCCAGAAAAAGCCAAAAACTCTCAAAAATTCCCAAGAAATTCCAAAAATTCCCAGAAAATGGCCAAGAAATTCCAAAAATTCCCAGAAAACTCTGGGTTTTTCGTTATTTTTTGTTAATTAAAAATTTCCAATAATACCAAAAAATACCAAAAAATATCACAAAATTCCCAAAAAAATCCAAGAAAATGCCCAAGAATTTCCAAAAATTCCCAGAAAATGCCCAAGAATTTCCAAAAATTCCCAGAAAATGCCAAAGAATTTCCAAAAATTCCCAGAAAATGCCCAAGAATTTCCAAAAATTCCCAGAAAATGACAAAGAATTTCTAAAATTCCCAGAAAATGCCCAAGATTTTCCAAAAATTCTCAGAAAATGCCCAAGAGTTTCCCAGAAAATGCCCAAGAATTTCCAAAAATTCCCAAAAATTGCCCAAGATTTTCCAAAAATTCCCAGAAAATTCCCAAGAATTTCTAAAATTCCCAGAAAACTTCCAAAAAATTTTAAAAATTCCCAGAAAATGCCCAAGAATTTCCAAACATTCCCAGAAAATGCCCAAGAATTTCCAAAACTTCCCAGAAAATACCCAAGAATTTCCAAAAATTCCCAGAAAATGCCCAAGAATTTCCAAAAATTCTCAGAAAATGCCCAAGAATTTCCAAAAATTCTCAGAAAATGCCCAAGAACTTCAAAAAATTCCCAGAAAATAGCCTTGAATTTCCAAAAATTCCCAGAAAATGGCATTGAACTTCCAAAAATTCCCAGAAAATGGTCCTGAACTTCCAAAAATTCCCAGAAAATGGCCTTGAATTTCCAAAAATTCCCAGAAAATGGCCGTGAACTTCCAAAAATACCCAGAAAATGGCCTTGAATTTCCAAAAATTCCCAGAAAATGGAATTGAACTTCCAAAAATTCCCAGAAAATGGCCTTGAATTTCCAAAAATTCCCAGAAAATGGCCTTGAACTTCCAAAAATTCCCAGAAAATGGCCCTGAACTTCCAAAAATTCCCAGAAAATAGCCCTGAACTTCCAAAAATTCTCAGAAAATGGCCTTGAACTACCTAAAATTCCCAGAAAATAGCCCTGAATTTCCAAAAATTCCCAGAAAATAGCCCTGAACTTCCAAAAATTCCCAGAAAATGGCCTTGAACTTCCAAAAATTCCAGGAAAATAGCCCTGAATTTCCAAAAATTCCCAGAAAATGGCCTTGAACTTCCAAAAATTTCCAGAAAATAGCCCTGAACTTCATAAATTCCCAGAAAATGGCCTTGAATTTCCAAAATTTTCCAGAAATTGGCCCTGAACTTCCAAAAATTCCCAGAACATAGCCCTGAATTTCCAAAAATTCACAGAAAATGGCCTTGAATTTCCAAAAATTCCCAGAAAACGGCCCTGAACTTGAATTTTTGGAAGTTCAGGGCTATTTTCTGGGAATTTTTGAAAGTTCAAGGCCATTTTCTGGGAATTTTTGGAAGTTCAGGGCCATTTTCTGGGAATTTTTGGAAGTTCAAGGCCATTTTCTGGGAATTTTTGGAAATTCAAGTCCATTTTCTGGGAATTTTTGGAAGTTCAAGGCCATTTTCTGGGAATTTTTGGAAATTCAAGGCCATTTTCTGGGAATTTTTGGAAAGTCTTGGGCATTTTCTGGGAATTTTTGAAATTTCTTGGGCATTTTCTGGGAATTTTTGGAAATTCTTGGGGATTTTAGGAAATTCTTAGGCATTTTCTGAGAATTTTTGGAAATTCTTGGGCATTTTCTGGGAATTTTTGGAAATTCTTGGGTATTTTCTAGGAATTTTTGGAATTTTTTGCGCATTTTCTGAGAATTTTGGGAATTTTTTGGGCTTTTTCTGGGAATTTTTGGAATTTCTTTGGACACCCCTCGACTTTTACGTCTGGGGACGTGCAAATGAATTTGTTTATGCAACAGACGTGCCCTCACGAGAAATTTTAATGGAGCAAATTATAGCTGCATTTGAAATAATGAAAAGAGAAATGCGACTTCGCACAATAACATTTGAAATAAGGAAAATGTGTCGTGCATGCATACGGAGTAGAGGAGAACAATTCGAATAAATATTATAACTCATATTTAATAAAAACATAATAAAGATAAAAAGAATTTTCTTGACCCTGACAACTTCTACCTCTTATTTTGACCATACTATAAATAATTTCTCCAACATGTAGCATACCGTTGGAAAGAGTATAAACTAGACAACTTTTTAAAACAAACCTATGTTCAAAATAATGTTTATTTTTTTATATTGAATTTAGAAGTAGAAATTTTTCATACATTTACACATTTTCAAGACTTTCGAAGCTCATATAATTTATTTTCTTGAAGCCATTTGTACCAAATAGTGATTTATTTAGACTAAAAATACATTGCAGAATACAATAAAAGTTATTTCGTGCTATTACAATCACAAACAAAAAAAATATGACGATTTAAAAGCGAAAAAAATTCATATCTCAGTTACCGTGTCACTTAGGACGTAGGGTCGTATGGGTGAAAACTAGCTAATGACCCAACCAATTCCCCAAAAAATTGTGTCGGTCCATGTGCCGAACACCCTGTATATATTTAGCTAGCGAGGCTGTAGAACGCTTTGAAAAAATAAAACAATTTAACAATGCAAATTAAAAGTGAAATTTAATATAGTTTGTGGCATAGTGGTAAAGCACTGGACTAGAGCGACAAAGGTCTTCGGTTCGATTCCCATCAGATTTTTTATTTTTTTTATTTTTATTATTAATTTTTTTTTTAGTATTCATGTAATGACCAAATATTTTACTCTAAATTAAAAATATTCCGCTTAACTAGAGTAATTAACTAATTATATAAAAAATGATAAGCGTTTTAGCTCCTAAATGTATGCAAACATTACTATAAATTATTTACAAATTATTATAATATGAGTTGTAGTAAGCCATGAAAATTTTTCGGTAAAATATATTTTTTTTATATCAACAAATGCATAGAATAAAAAGCATGCTATGTTTGAAACATTAATTAAAATATATTTTTTTTTTTTGATTGGAAGGGTTAAATCTAACTGGTTTGGTTACTGTTAATTATAATAAGAATAGTTCAGGTTCACAATAAAATTTATTTTGATAGTTTGCCGTAAATAATTCATTTGTATACAGATTTTTAAAGTAATTTTTTTTGAGACGGTCACAAATACCCCATAGGATTTTTTTTGCAAAACTATCTACCTTCTGAAACCATTTCACACGATGAAACAATGTCCAGCATTTTCGCAAACAGGCAATAAGAAATAAATCTATTCGATTTGATTAAAAGGTTTGCTGTCAAAATTCGTCATCTGGCTACTTAATAATCTTTCATCCATACCAGGGAAAGACTTTTCATGATGATGAGGAAATGAAAAATTAATTTGATAAATGCACATCAACCCGTACTTCATTTATTAACGGAACTCAAAAAACGTGGTTATAATTGAATATGCAATTTCGAAAAGGGCACATCCGCACATCTCGAAAATTTTGACAAAACCGTTTTTTCACGTTAATGTGATGGAAATATATCCCCGCACCTATTTGGTTTGAAATAGGCACATTTCTTGTATTAATACGGCCACCAGTGTCGGTTTGTATAACGATAATTTCGAAAAGGTCACAACTCTTGAAGATGTGCTCTTTTCGAATTTAATGCATTTTATTAATCGGCGACGGCGATATATCTCTATCTGTCGCTGAAGTGATTTTGATACTTATGATAACAGTTTCATACAGTTTATACATTGTGTTTTTAATTAGATTTACTTTATACTTTTTGAATTTCGAAAAGGGCACATCTCTTATGTATAAAATATATAAAAAAATATGTAGAATAAAGATTAACATCTTAAATATTTATATAATTTTCAATTACTTATTGACCCTACACTTAACCTTAAAATAAATTGTATAAATTTACATATATACTACTTTAGAAAATAGAGTTTTCTTTAATTCCTGAAAAATTTAATTTTTCAGACATGTGCCCTTTTCGAAATTGCATATTCAATTGTTTTGCTGCTGATCCCACAGGTACTGTGAAAAGATGGAGTAAGACCGAATCCAAACATATTTAGGTGACTATTCCATATTCCGTTACGAATTATAATAAAAATATGGGTGCGGAACTGACAGACAGATAGAACGGATCAAAACGCCAACGCCTACCGTATTTCTATATGCGGAAAGAAATGTTATTTTATTCTTTTCATTTGGCTGATAAACGTCTCAGTTCAAAATGCTCGGTTATTGGCACGACGAAACAATGCGAGTTTGAATCAACTTAGTTTTCGACAAGCTTTGGCCATGTTATGTCTTATGGGAGTGTTTCAAAATCTCGGTTTTTATTTTAAAATTAAATTTCCGATTTTTCAGAATTTATAAAAACCGAGATTTTGTACAACCGAGGTTTTGTATAAAACCGAGATTATGTTGCCAACCCTAGTCATCTATCACAGAAAAACCTGGGAAAAAGTACAGAAAGGAAAACAAAAACATTAGCCGGATTAGAAATAATTAATATAACATGGTCAGAGAATACTGCTGAATTAATTCCACCGAAAAAAAAATGAATAAATTTCGCAAAATTTTCGCCGCGAATTAATTCATTTATAATTTGATTTAATTATTCGACATCAATTTTTTAAAAACTGAATTAACTCCGCGCGAAATTAATTAATTTTTAGTACTTTTTCATGAACGCGTAATGCGGGAGACTTTTTTATGAGGATGAACTAAATCTACCACATCAAATTAAATTGAATTAATTTAGCGCCGAATTAATTCAGTTTAAAAAAATTTGCTGTCGTGAAGTTAATTCATAATGAAAATGAATTAATTTCGTCATTCACAATTATAGCTCCTCAATAAGACGCGGTTCTAGAGGTCCCGGTACCTAGTTCTGAGGTCTACTATGTATTCGAATCAGAAAGTAATTTTTTCTGAATTCAGAAATTTGTATAGAAAGAACGAAGAAAAAATTGAATTAGTTTCATATTAAAATTAATCTATCCGATCGGCTTTACTTTCTGATCTGAATACTTAGTAGACCCCCCGGTCTAGTTTTACAGCTCTGATGGCAATTGCTCAAAAACGAGCAGAAGTTTGCATCAGTGCTAGAGTTGACTATTTATTGGGCGGTTAGATGGGTAATTACTAATTAGTAATTACCTACCCCAAATGAAACAAAAACCTCTAAAAACACATTTAAAACGACAACATATTAATTGACTAAACGTAAGTAATCGATAATATTTCATTCATGAAACCAACGGAAATAATTCAACTACCATATGTACATAAAAACTATTTAAGTGTAGTATAAAGTGCAATTTTTATTATATATTTTATTGTATAAATAATTAAAAACGGGTTTTGTTAAACAAAAAAAAATTGTGTTGCTTTTTAATTAATAACCTGTTCCTAAAAGATATTTCTGGTTTATGTATATAATAATTACACATTAAGTATATAATAATTATCCCCCTCCCTTCCCCCAACTTAAAAGCTGGATCCGCCCATGTACGTATCCGACCATATTCATTAAAATTTATCAAGAAAGAAACATTCTTTGGAGTAGCATATCTGAACTAATGAACTGCGCAATAAACTATGATTATTTCTGCCAAATCTAATTTTAAAATTTGATTTAAAGCACTTTGTCTTTGTTAAGTTAAAGGATTTACCTTTGGTGATAAAGGCAATAATGGAAGTAGTAAGCTTCCAAGTTTTTTTTTTGCTTGAATCAATCGAAAACAACAGCAGTCTCTTATATTATAGGGCCGCCGACAGACTCTTGGAAATTAACTAAAAAATTTAAGCTTTCTGTTGGAAGTGCATTTACAATTTTGCATGAAGGATGAAACAAAAATTAATGATTGGGATCCGGGCACAGCAAGAAAGCAAATTTTGTTTATTGATTTTACGGTCTAAAAGATTACAATCACGGGCTATTAATAAGCAGAGTTCTTGATACGGTTCTATGATCTATATGGCGTGCTTAAGTTCCTTAGTTATATAACGATTAAGAGACACTGATTTCTAAAATTTATATAACAAACAAAAAATCGGAATTTAAATTATTTTAAAGAATTTAATATTTTAAACAAAATTTGAAATAAAACAAAAGTTATTGCGAATCACTTCCACACCTTTAATTTATTCAACCCAACCACATACTAATAAGAACATGTGATTACATTTTTGGATGTGTTCGTGTTACAAATAAATGTTATAAAATTGGTTGTTGCATATTCGATTAGATTAGGACAAGGTAGAGTATGTAGCAGCAGCGGTAGCATGCGCGTTGCAAATAAAACAACATAACACATTTCTTAGCATGCAACACGTTTATTTAATTTATATATATTTAGTTTAAAACTAAAAAGACGTGCATGGTATTATTATTGCCATTAATTTTGGGTTATTAATTTAGTTATTGTGTTCAGTGAGTAACTAAACTACTAAATTATATATAGTAATGGTTGATTAATATGCAATTTGTAAATTTGCCCACCCCCTCACGCGCATCATAGGCAATTATGTATATTCTCAATCGATCGCCACACAAAATGTTTAATAGACTTGAAATTAATGTGTAATGAAAATGAAATTATTGTTTGGACATGATAATTTGGTTTACTTGGTCAATCGGTTCAATTGAAGGTTTTTGTTCATATGCTCGCTGTGCTAATCAAAATCACTTAATAGGATTTGTACATATTCGCATGATCCAAACTATACATTGGTGTCAACTTTGGAATAATATGAATATTTTTAAAATTATTCCTTTATTGTTGATGTTGGGGCTATGTTCTTGGAGCTGATGTGTTATTTATAGATAATGTCAACAAGTGTCATAAAGCACTTCAAAGCAAATTAATGAAATGTTACCGCACCTGCCTCAACTCACAAAAACGTCTAAATTTATTTAGTTACATACATACATTCACTTGTTGCCGACTCAACATCAAGACATACGTCATTTAACTAGCAAGTAGTTTATGTATATTTTGGCATAAGATTGCATTTTCAATAAAAAGTTAATAAACAAAAAAAACTATTTAACTGTTACCTACCATTTAACTGCTAGTTGGCATAAGACATATGTTTGAAATGAAATTAACACATGAGCGCAGCAAAGCAATAAATATATAGTTGAATGAACTTTAATTTTAATTCATAGCAGTTAATTTTTTTTTTTTCGAAATTATAGTCATAACATTATGTAGCGTACGTGAAGCTTTTAGAAATTGATTTTTTGTATTTTTTAGTTTTTTCGTTTTTTTGTAAATGCAGTGATAGGAATACAATTAATATCTACTTTGAATAATTATAGTACATGAATGAATGAATGAATGAAGACTTTTTGGCTTTTTGTTTGATATTTAGAGAGCAAAAGTAACGAAACTATTAAATTATTCGGAAGTTTTTATTTAAAGTTTTTGATTTATATTTGCAACTGGCGCCAGCAATTAAATGTACATAATTATTTTGTGTGATATATGTAATGTTGTGTTTACTACACACGGTTTGTGTTACGGGTTGTATTATAGTTATTCGAAAGGAAAATTAAATAATTGGTATGCTATTTAAAATGCATGTGTAAAATATGTAATGAACATGTTGGTTGCAAGTGGCATCGTTTACGTATTACTGTTTTACTTCAAATGTTTCCCATACCAAAAATTATACGTGCTTTCTGATTGTTCATCATCTTCACAACGTAGCATCTGAAATGTCAAATTTGATCGATACTGTCACACTAATTAATTGGTAATTAATACTATATTTAAGTTGGCGTGATTACTTCATTCACTATTAAATATCCGAATTAATAATGATTGATAGTTTTGCAAAAACATTTTCAAAATATGTTAGCTAATTTGAAATTGGATTGCAATCATCATTGACGGTTTGTTTCAACAAAAAATCTTTGTAGTTTTTCTATTACTTAATAAATTCAGAAAGAGAAGTTTGTTGGTATTAAAATCAATAAAATTCATTCGGCTTTTTATAGACAAAATATATTAACAATAATGGCATTCACAACATTTTTCGATTTGTTAATCAGAAAACATGAAAAGGTCAATCATTTATAATATATCTACCAAAAAAGTAGAAATATCAAAATCCCCCCGTACTTTAACCCGACAGTCATACAAAGTGTATCGACTCCAAAAAATGAAAAATAAAAAGCCGAAAGAATCTTATTGATTTTAATACAGACAAACTTCTTTTTATATTATTTGTGTGGGCATAAAACACACAGAAATGAGAGTTTTCTTTGAGTTTTTATTTAGTGAATATAATTCACTAAGTCAGTACGTTCTTGCCTCATACTTAATGTATGAAGGTAGAATTGTATTTTTGTAGTTTGGTCGTAGCTACCTGATGAGTAGACCAACTTTATGTTCGTGCGTGTACCACAGAGAAAACACAAGTGGCCTCTTCATTTTTTCTGATTAACAAGTCGAAAAATGTTGTGAATGCCATTATTGTTAATATATTTTGTCTATAAAAAGCCGAAAGAATCTTATTGATTTTAATAAATTCAATATATTTCCAATTTTTTAAATGCAGTAGAATTCATTAACAGCGACTACAGTTTTAACGACCCGAACTTTTAGTCCTACACACAAAAAAATATCGCGGCGTGAATGGTATTTTATCCGAAAAAAACTTTATTTTTTATCCAATAGTACCATATTAACTCCGCAAGATCGGGTACAAATTTTAAAATATCCAAAAGGATCGAACAGTATACTTTTGCACCGTTTGGAGTAAACGCAAAAGTTGTCAACAGCGGATTTTTTTAAAAGCGACTTCCCAGAGATTATTTTCGTTCTATCGGAGTAAATATTTACACCGTTTGGGGTTCTCGTGAAAAAGTAAAATTGTAAGAGAATTTGGCTGTATTAGTTAAATTCGCTAAAGCAACCTGCATAATATTCCTTCTGTATATATAGAATTTAAATTGTGATACAATCAGTCTAGTCGCAGGGTCGCAGCGGCCTGATGAGAAGATTCAATTCTCTTACAATCTTCGGAACATATTAAAATCATATATGTACATTAAAATAAAATGCCAATAGTATTTTATTTTTCTCCAACTGAATATAGTTTTATAAAATTAAATACGCATCAACGGATAAATATTTTTATCTATCCGAAAAGATAAATTTTTATAAAAACTCCTTTTGGATTTAATAAAATGCACCTCTAGGTGTTTTCTTAAAGATGAATGTTCCTGTTTGGTTTTTATGCGGTGTAAAAGTTTTTATCCAAATGTATTTTATGCCATCTATATACATATATAAAAAGAAGTGTACATTTTGATTGTCACTCCATAACTCGAGAACGGCTCAACCGATTGCCATAACATTTTTAGGGAAGGTGCAGGGAGGAGTGATGATGGTTAGTTGATTTTGAAATCCAAAATTGGTCCAGCCATTCTCGAGTTATGATTTTTTTCCTGAAATGAACTCGCTCTTTGTAAAACAACAACAAATACACGTAAAATCGAAAAATTGCAAATATCACGAAAACGGTGTGTCTGAGCGAAAAAATAAGGTCACTTTCCCCCCACACCCTATGCACACACTTTGTGATCGATTGGGTATGGTCCCAGCCCCCCCTCTTGAAAAAATTTTAATTCAACATTTGAAAAAAAAAAAGTTTAAATTTCGGTCCGATTACGGCGTGTTTCAGAGCTTCACCTCAGCTATGATGCATTACAGTATCCATTATTGCACTGGAAAGGTGATGACGGCTATCATATCAATATATGAATGATAGATCCACGAACCGGTAAAATATATATGAATTCAATTTATTTATTTCAAAACAAGAAGAGAAAGAGATGCAATAGTGAATTATGGTAATGTTAATGATATCGGACGTTTAACAATACATATTACCATCGACATATGTTGGCAGTCCGTGCCACATGCACGAATATACGCAAGATGCAATGTCATACGTTCGCAAATATGGTCGTGCCGATTTATTCATAACATTCACATGCAATCCACAGTGGGCTGACATAAAAAACAATTTATTTGATGGTCAGAATCCAAAAGATCGACACGATATAACAGCACGTGTATTTCGACAGAAAGTAAAAGCACTGATGGATTTGATTATCAAATTGCGAATTTTTGGAGAGGTGCGTTGCTGGATGTATTCGATTGAATGGCAAAAGAGAGGACTGCCGCACGCGCACATCTTGATATGGCTGGTTCGTAAAATAACACCCGATCAAATTGATAACATTATATCAGCTGAAATTCCAGATGAAATCAGCGATCCAAAATTATTTGAAGTAGTCACGAAAAATATGATCCATCGCCCTTGCGGTCAAATAAATATGAATTCACCATGCATGATCGATGGAAAATGTACAAAACGGTATCCAAGAGCATTAACTTCGGATACAATTACAGGTGACGACGGATACCCGTTGTACCGACGTCGGTCACCGGAGGATAATGGCCATACAACAACAATTAAAATATGCAATCAAGACATTGAAGTTGATAATCGTTGGATTGTGCCTTATTCTCCACTATTGTCAAAAGTATTTCAGGCTCACATAAATGTTGAGTATACTGTATGTAATTCTGTGAAGTCGATTAAATACATTTGCAAATATGTGAATAAAGGCAGTGATATGGCTGTTTTTGGAGTAGCTGATGACAATAGCAATTATGAAATCGCCCAATATCAAATGGGGCGCTACATTTGCACTAATGAAGCTCTTTGGAGAATTTATTCATTTCCAATTCATGAGCGATATCCTGCAGTTGTTCATTTGGCTGTTCATCTTGAAAATGGCCAGAGTGTGTATTTTACCGATGCAAATGTACAGCAGAGAGCAGCACAGCCACCAGCAACAACATTAACTGCATTCTTTCAATTGTGTGAAAGCGATGAATTTGCCAGAACGTTGCTGTATTCAGATGTAACGCATTATTTCACTTGGACTGCAAAGAAATGGCAACGACGTAAACAAGGAACACCTGTTGATGGCCATCCGGGTGTTTTGTTTTAAGCATGGGAAGATTATGAGGCATGCGGGAAGATTATACACCGTTCATCCAAATAATGCAGAATGTTATTATTTGCGGTTATTGTTAGTAAATGTTGTTGGACCACGTTCATTTTAACATTTGCGAAGAGTAAATGGTCATTTATGTGTGACGTATCGTGAAGCATGTGAGCAATTAGGTTTACTTGAAAATGATGCGCATTGGGATTTAACGCTTCATGATGCATCGATTGCTTCTTCTCCACATCAAATACGTATGTTATGTGCCATAATCATATCAATATGTTTTCCATCAAATCCACTTGAATTGTGGAATAAATACAAAGATTTTATGGCAGAAGACTATTTGATTGGAATGCGTCATCACACAAGAGACGCTGATTTGCTAATTTCATTGGAAATGTATAATGAGGCATTGATAGCGAATAGCGATTGAAGATATGTGCCTAACGATTGCAAATAAAGCATTAGGGCAATTAAGTTTATCACCACCCAATCGTCCAATGCATGATTTATTTGATCGAGAATTGCAACGTGAACAACAGTATGATCCCAATGAATTGCAAACATTTGTGAATTTGAATGTTCCCAAATTAAATGACCAGCAAAAACATGTCTATGATACCATCATGCAAGCTGTACAAAATGAAGTCGGTGGATTATATTTTTTGGATGCGCCTGGTGGTACGACAAAAACATTTGTGATATCACTGATTTTGGTAGCCATTCGATCGCAACGAAAAATTGCATTGGCACTTGCGTCGTCGGGAATCGCTGCTACTCTATTGGATGGTGGACGAACACCGCACTCTGCATTAAAATTGCCGTTGAATGTGCAGGTGTGCTTATATTTATTGATTGATCACTTTAAAATTTAATCGATATTATTGTAAAATATAATTATTCTCAAATTAACAGGTGATTGAACATCCCACGTGCAATATTTCAAGAAATTCTGCGATGGCAAAAGTTTTGCAACAAGCAGCAATTATTCTTTTGGATGAATGTACAATGACGTCTAAAAAATCGCTGGAAGCATTACACCGTACAATGCAAAATCTACGTCAGAATCAAGAAATTTTTGGTGGTGCATTGATATTATTGTCAGGCGATTTTCGTCAAATATTGCCTGTGGTTCCACGATCATCACCGGCGGATGAGATCAATGCGTGCTTAAAGTCTTCTCTTCTATGATGACATGTGCAAAAATTGGCATTGAACATAAATATGCGCGTTCAATTGCGCAACGACCAATCTGCAGATCGGTTCTCGAAGCGATTGTTAGATATTGGAAATGGCAAAGTTCGAGTCGATAATACAAATGGATTGATTACATTGCCGAACAATTTTTGTACCATTCTCCAATTAACAGAAGAGTTGATTGAAAGTGTGTTCCCAAATATTGTTCAAAATTACAGGAATCACAATTGGTTGAGAGAACGCGCAATCCAAAAAATGTACACGTCAATGCAATCAATTATCAAATTCAAGAAAAATTACCAGGTGCAGTGACATCATATAACTCTGTTGATAGCGCAATGAATGCAGATGATGCAGTGAATTATCCAATTGAATTTTTGAATTCATTGGGACCACCTGGTATGCCACCGCATTGTTTGAATTTAAAGGTTGGCTTATCAATTATTTTACTGCGGAATTTAAATGCACTAAAACTGTCAATGGCACAAGATTGGCAGTAAAAAAATTGATGCCGAATTTAATTGAAGCCACAATATTGACCGGAGCAGCGAAAGGTGAAATTGTGCTCATACCACGTATTCCACTGATTCCAACAGACATGCCATTTGAATTTAAGCGTTTCCACTTCCCAGTGCGTCTATCATTTGCCATGCCCATCAATAAGGCGCAAGGACAAACGCTTCAAATATGCGTATTAAATTTGGAGGAGCCGTGCTTTTCACATGGACAGCTATACGTGGCCTGCTCAAGAGTTGGAACTCAAAATTGTTTGTTTGTGCTCGCTTCAAATGAGCAAACGAAAAATATTGTATATCCAAATGTTTTGGATTGACATTAATAATTTTGAAATACAATGCATTCATTTCATAAAACAAAAATCTAGAATATTTCATTTCATTTTTTGGTTGGTTGCAACGAAGTGCATCGGGGTTCGCTATATAATATAATTTTTATCAATTAACATTTTACTAATTTAATTACCAAATTTTAAACCAAACAAATTTTCAAATAAAGAACGTTACAAGAAATTTATACGAATTTCATTTCACATAAAATATTTATTACATTTTTTAATAATATTCTTCCATCAGGTATCACTGTGCGGCATTAATACGAATCATCTACATTTATCTTTATTTATCAGTTATCTACCATTGTCATCATTTAACAGCAGTTTGCATTCCAATAGCTCATTAACAATATTGCCAAATCAATTTCCCGTTATAATGTTTACACTCTAATACAATGTACTTATTGTACAGATATACGAAAAATGAATTTTCAATAACTAAATGCTGTGACATCTATTTAAATCGAGAGACAATACAAAAGAAAAGGTTTACTTAGGGCCAGCAAGGCGGACCGGCCTCAGCTAGTTTTTATTATAATATCCGATTGGATTCAAATTATAAATATCCGATCTGTGGGACACTATGTAACACCGATTCGGTGTTGTGGTGACCATTTATTTTTTTGTGTGTACAATTTTTACGTTTTGTAAGTAAAATCATTCATTTAAAAGTATAGTTTAGAGATAGCGACTGAATTCGGTAGGTTTCTTTGAAGTCGTTATAAATGAAAACCACTCCTTCAAAAATATTGGTAAAATATCGGTAAATTTTGATAATAAACCTCAAAACCCAAGGAACCTGCATTATGTATATATTCTCAATCTTTCTATTCCAAAAAATGTTAGTGTACAAATTTCTTAATTGATTAATAGCGTTACACCGTAAAACCGTGAAATACAAATATTGACCTCAACCGCCGTTCCGAGATGCTGCGGGACCTATTACAAAAGTTACAATATAATGTTGTGCACTACCCATAATTTGCCATTACCAAAAAGAGTAAGATAGTAGGATTTTAGAGCCCGGATAAAGGTACGCTGTACAAAGCTTTTAATTGTGAGTAAACCTTCTTAAACTATGGAACTTCAACAAATTGTCTCTTTAAATATTCGAATATATAGTTCATTATTGCTAATACACCTTTCATTTGGGAAGAAAGCCCAAATTATTTCCGAAATAAACGAATCGACACTTAAACTATCAATCATCAACTTACCGCCAATTACGGAAACATCATTAAATAAATCTGTGCTCTCACCTGGAAATAAAAAAAACAAATACAATACTATTAGAGATCGATTATAGTGCCATCAATATATTATTTTAAAATAAATACAATTAGAGCAGGACCTAAAAACTCTGATAAACTAGCATTAAATACCGGTAAAGACCAGTTTTCTTCTAGATATTCTACTGTCCGCCGCGGATTTAATGACATTGTTGTGTAGATACGTACAAAATGTCGGAAAATTTCTCTGACAATGGCTATAGTTGAAAAATAAAATAAAAATGCAAAATTGTCTTAAACTTTACGATTATCTCTTGAAAGTAATAATATTAAACGTCAAAAGAAACGCATAATTCCGTTGTATAAGAAGAGCCTGCCCTCTGCGGTATATTTGAATGGAGTCTGTTATCCGTTCTGCTGTCTGTTTCCGTCAATGGTTTTTGGCGTTAATAAATGAGGAGTGTCTGATCAAAAGTAGCTATTTACATTTTCCAACATGTAATTATTTTTTTTCTATAATTTTTTTTTCGATATCAGAATGGACCACAAGTGGTTATTTCTCTATCAAAAATGTTCATAAATTCAGAAACAGTCGAAACATAAGCTATTTACTACAAAAAAGTAATCCTTAAATGTGCGTTTAAAACATTTAGATCAAAACAAAATATTTTCCAAATAACGTAGCCACTTTTGATCAGACACTCCTCAAATATGGGTGGTTTAATTTTAATAATTGGCTACTCAGTCTTAATTATGTCACAAATTAAAAAAAGAGGTTGTGCGCATAAGCGTATAACGATAGTTATTGAGTAACAACTATTATGATTATAAAGATAAATTTATTATCCGAATGAGCCATTACACGCGAATTGCACCCAATATTATTTTACTCCTGTAAGTATTTATTTTATTTAATAATAGTGGGTATGTCCCAGAACCTCCCGGACCCCAACCTAGGTTGATTCGTATCAGATCAATGTTTATTAAAACCACAACAAAAAATTGAACAAATTTTTGTTTTTAATCAAAATTTTCGTTCCGAGTATTCTTTGTATTTGCTAAGGTTTTGAAATAGTTAAAAATTTAACCTATAACCTGTTCCTTGAATGCCCGAATCATATAACAGAACCCGCAGTCAATTTAAATCACTTCTGTTTTGTTATTTCCGGACATAGTTACAATAGTTATTTACGTCACAATAACGGTAAATGAGTTGTTACATACACTACGGGTTCGATGTTTATTAACGAGTTCTGAGAACATTTAACGAGTTCTGGGATGATCATTTAACGTACGTGTAACGTACAACGTTTTATTTCATACTAGATGGGACATTAATTCGATTTTTTCACTTAAAATTGAATCGTTTATTATTGAAAGGGCACATGTGCACTTTTTGTCAAAATCAGTATTATGACAGTATTGTAGCACATACACGTAAATACGTTCTGTGACAAGATACTACTAGCATATGGTTAATGATAGACGCCCTTTGATTAACCATATGCTAGTGTTATCTTGTCACAGAACGTATTTACGTGTATGTGCTACAATACTGTCATAATACTAATTTTGACAAAAAGTGGACATGTGCCCTTTCAATAATAAACGATTCAATTAAATTTTAAAGTAAACACATGAGTTTGAAATTTAAAGAAAATCAATCCAAATGATTTTCAAATTATCAAGTTACCCTAGTTTTTTGTTAGTTTGGCTCGTTTTACGGACTGTGTTTTTCTGTACCGTAATGATTCCGTGACAATGATTCATAGACATAACAATGATAGTATGTACTCAAATTACTTCGAGACGAGAATAAGTAGAAAGTGAAATACTCCTAATTCTGGTTTTACATTGCCTTTGTTTGCACAGTTTCTCGTTTTCCAATTATCATTGATTGCTATTATAAAGCAAACAATAAACCTGTTTTACATGGTCCTTTTTACACCGTCCCTTTTACACGATTTTTTTTACACGTTTTTTTTTATAAGATTCAAATGTATTACCGTGTAAAAACAGAATTGGATCAACCCCTATTCCACAAAAATTTGTTATTGCTACACATGCTGTTATGTACAATACTCGAATTACTTCGAGACAAATGCTCTGTTAAATTAGTCATTTTAACTCTATAGACATATGGATGACAGTATTCGAATTACAGGTTGGTTAAAAAGTATTGAAAGCGACAACTGTTAACCAGTAGAGGAATCAAAATGTATACGCCATTTTAATATTTCATCTTTCATTTGAACACATGAAAATTTTTATGTCGATCTGGCAATTCATTCTTTGTTTACAAGCCATTAGAAATTAACGTGTCAGTGTATTCGTTTACAATGGAAAAAACCGAATATCGTGCAGTGATAAAATGCTTTGTTTTGGAAGGCTTATCAGCAACAGAAATTCATACAAAATTGGTAAAAGTGTTTAAGAAATCTGCTTCTTCATTTCCAAATGTGCATCGATGGGTTTTAGAGTTTAAACGTGGTCGTTCAAGCGTTGAAGATGGACCACGTAGTAGACGTCCAAAAAGTGCAGCAACACCAGAAATCATTGAGCAAGTGCATAATATTGTTTGTGAAGATCCAAGTTTGCTTAGGCACAGCGGCGTAGCGAAGGGGGGGTTGCGGGGGGTTGAAACCCCCCCCTGAGTTTCACATATGATACTAAAATCATTACATGGTGATGTGTTGATCCACACAAAATAATTTATAATTCGAATAAGGCTCATTATCTGTTATAATACGCATGTAACCTATTTTTGATTCTTCACATAAAATAACTGTAAGTAACGCGGCGTAATATTAGACGTAATTTTTACAAATCTGTGTAGACCTTTTTTCCAGATTAAGTTGAAATTAGATTACATAAGCGAAGTTAATTAAAATGTTTAAAAGACGGTCAGGTATCTACCGGTTGAACGCTTGTACCTATAATAACAAAATATTTGTCAAATTTTTAGTAGTACTCTTAACCTGGATAATCTCTCCAATTGAAGAGCTCTAAGACGTTCAGGCGCCTTTAGAATTACCTAAGAAACACAATCGATTGGAAGCGACTCAATGGATTGGCATCATTATATATTCATAGAGATGTGGTTATATAAACAGACTGTGTCCTCGATGAATTGGCCTTAGTGTCACGACGAATCAATATAAAACTATAAAAAACTAATAAAAAATTGAATTCAAATAAATTCGAATGCATTATTTTCTTAAATAAATTATTTTTTTTTAAAACCCCCCTCTCGACGAATTTCTGGCTACGCCACTGCTTAGGCATGAAATTGCTGATACCACAGAGATGCCTGTGATGTACGTATGAAAAAGCTGCTTAGAAAAGTGGTGCCGCTTTCGTTAACAATTCAACAAAAACTGAATCGAAAACAAATTTCTCAGTGTAATTTGAAGCGTTTAAAACCGATTTTGTGCGTAGATTTATAACTATGGATGAGATTTGGATCTACTACCATCATCCTAAACTGAAACAAGAACGTTTACAGTGGACTGAAGCTGGTTGTTCAGCTCCAAAACAGGTGAAGTTAGAACGATCGGCAAAAAAGGTCATGGCATCAGTTTTTTGGGATGCAAAAGGTGAAACTGTTAATTCTGAATATTATTGCAACCTTTTGGACCAGTTGGATAAAAAAATTCGTAACATAAGACAACGCACGTGTTCACACGAGTCTTTTGACGATGGCTAAATTGAACGAATTAAAGTACGAATTGCTTGAACACCCACCGTATTCACCAGATTTGGCTCCCAGCGATTACTATCTCTTCAGAAACCTGAAACAATTCCTTCGTGGAAAGCGTTTTTCATCGAATGAAGAAGCTATTGCAACCGTGGAACAGGAGCCTCCGGAAAATCATTACAGAGATGGTATAAAATTATTGGAGGATCATTGGAATAAGTGTATTGAAGTTGAGGGAGATTATATTGAATAAAAAAACTAATTTCATTAAAAAATTCACATTCTTTCATTTTTGCTTTCAATACTTTTCAACCAACCTGTACTTCGAAATGAGAATAAATTGAAAGTGAAATACTGTTGAATATACCTAAAGTTGGCTCTCTGTATCCCTATTCCCGAAAATTGTGTGCTCCCATAAATGCTCTGATATGTCAGTTATTATAATTTCATATAAATATAGGATGTTAGTATTCAAATTTCTTCAATTAACGTCTTGATTCCGTCATTACCTACTAACATTTTTTGGAAAAATTTGAAATCGATTAACTCCTTTAAGGATCCTGGTAATTTTAACAACTGTCCGTTTTCTGTTGATGACTTTACAATAACAATTATTTCAGTTCCCACTCTTCAGGGGTTGGTTTTGTGGATTATTCAACGCAGAGTCCACTGTTTGTAGGCGACTTCAGCTTTAAGAACATTGACATATTTGATCTGAACCAAGCTCTAGAATCGGTTAAATCAGATGCAACGGGTACTGATGGAATACCGATTAAGTTCGTTAAAATGATATTTCCCTATATTGAATGCTATCTCCTGCACGGCTTTAATATTTTGATTATGACTTCCACATTTCCTTTGATTTGGAAACATTCTAAAATAATACATACCTATTCCAAAAAAGCAAAATTGTACTAATTTATCAGACTTTCACTCTATTAGTTTGCTGCCTGGGCTATCCAAGGTATTTGAAAGTCTTGCAAGCACAAATAGTTGAATATCTGAATTCCAAAAGCCTTCTATCTGAATTCCAGTCAGCTTATAGATCTAACCACAGCATAACAACTGCTTTGCTCCAAATCAGCGATGATATTCGGAGGGCAGTTGATAGCAGAGAGGTTTGTACTTTGGTGTTGCTAGATTTCAGCAAAGCTTTCGATCGGATTGATCATCAGCTTCTGATTTATAAACTCAAAGAACATTTCAAGTTTTCTTCCACTGCGAGTCAATTGGTTCATTCATACTTATCTAATCGCTCACAGATTGTAACCATCCACAATCCCATATTCGGTTCTAGTAATACTTATTCTGGTGTTCCCCAAGGTTCAATTTTAGGACCTTTTTTATTTATGATGTATATTAATGACTTGACGAAAGTGATTACACATTGTATATACCATTTATTTGCTGACAATGTTCTAAATTTATAGATTCTGTAATCCTACGGGGGTTTTTTTAACAGTATTAATAATCAATTTGGATATAGGCCTAATTGTGGAATGGTCCGTGAAAAATCGTCTGGGTAATATCGTCCCACGTTCGATGCGTCGACGATCTACCGAACATTTCTGTCAACGGAGCCAGCATTAATTTCTCTGTTACTGTTAACAGTCTTGGTTTGATCGAACTCTATGTTGGAACTCGCACATCGAAGGAGTTAATAGGAGGATAATATTTTTACGTAGAATGCTCTGGGCAACGACTAAATGCTTTTTTAATGAACTCAGACTTAGATTGGTCAAATCTTGACGTGGTCTTTTTTGATCTGCAAAAGAAATACTTCTCCAAGTTACAAATGATCTTTAATAGTTGTGTCAGATATGTCTTCAGACTTAGAAAATATGACCATATCTCTTGTTATTCCAACTTGCTATTCGGTTGCTCTCTTCATGAATTATATACTTTTCGAGTGCGCTTATTTATTTACAAGCTTTTAAGACACAAGCCAGAAATAAATGTAAATTGATGAATTCGTCTTTGTTTGTTAGAGGGATAAGCATTTGGAACAATTTGGACATTAATATTAGAAGATCTAGTTCCCCCGGCATTTTTAGAAATAAATACTTTCAACATTTTAATTTTACTCTTTAACAGTTTACTAATTGTAGTCACTTCTTTTTTATACTATACAATATACATATATCTTAATTCTTTATTCAGCAGTGATGTAGAAGTTTTTTTTTCTTATTGGGTTCATGGTCATGTTAATTAGTGGTGATGGTAATTAGTTAAGTAATTGGGTGGCATTATAGCATTTAAAAACACTTTTTTTGTATTCCTAATGGAAAAAGTTTTTGAGTAAACTTATTACATTTATATGTAAATAAATAAATAAAGTTGTACAGGGTCCCGGTCGATACGGCATATTTCATTACGGAATATATTTATCTCAAAACAGCATATGGTACACTACGGCATATCATACACTATGGCATATTACAAAACGGCATATTTTAAAACGGCATATGGTACATAAGGGCATAAGATTTGATAAATTTTTTTTTTTACCACGCTTAATATTTTTTTAATTTCCAAACCTATATTATCAGAATGTATCCATTTGAATTACAACGAACGCGGGCACGTAAAATCCGATTGAATGCAGAAATTCAATTCGCTTTAGACAATGCATTCTTTGAAAAGTGTACCAATCTAAAACGTTTAACAGTTGTCATATATTGTTTTCAGAATGGTAGAAACAATGAAGGCATGATAAAATTAATCAAATGGACTGATTTTCAATAAGAGATTGGTGTAAAATTCACAAGCTCTGGTCG
This sequence comes from Tipula helvola, assembly GCA_963556165.1. Classification (NCBI taxonomy): domain Eukaryota; kingdom Metazoa; phylum Arthropoda; class Insecta; order Diptera; family Tipulidae; genus Tipula; species Tipula helvola. The sequence goes on along the minus strand of OY744483.1, from coordinate 136,448,778 downwards.
GATTGTTTTCGCGAACCGTGTACCATCCATACATATGTATCTTCGTAAAAAAATAATGCTTAGAGAAATTACAAAAATAAAATGAAAAATCGGTGAATTAATAAGCCAATTAGCTAATTATCTTGCTAATTATTGATGTTCATAGAAAATTTGTTCCATCTATTTGCAAATACTTTTTGTTTAATAAAAATAACCTTCTAAACGTTACGGCAGAACGAACAAAAAGCTAAAGGACTAACTCACGTATTTTTATTTTTAAAATTAGATTTACATACAAATTTATTTCCATTGGAAGAATAACATAGCATTCACAATGAAAAAACTTTCTACTTTGACTTACAGGCTTGTATGAATTTCCAACATAACGAGTAAACATTTTTGTTCGTCAAGTTGAAAATTCATACAAACCTGTAAGTAAAAAGTTTGTTCATTGTGAATGTTCTGTAAATTTAATTTTATTAAGTGAAGGGAAATTCTATTAAAAATTTAAGTAATTAAAGGATAATTCTACTAATAGAAGAGGGATTCTCGTCGTTATTACTTTCGTAAGCATCATTAATTGTTACTTTTAGATGACCGGTCAACTTCTACAGCCGCAACACATTTGACACAGCCTTGTGACGACGACACAGCCCAAGTACACCACTTTCAGCTCCAGCACGAAGCAACCAAGAGTCAAACCATTTTACCAGCGGCATTAATACACGCAGTTGGTAATCGTGGTGTAACTAGATCATGTCGTGCTTTGTTATATACTGGTTCACAAGCATCATTTGTGACCGAGGTGTTGCTGCAAAAACTAGGCTTAAAACGAAGTAATGGAACAATGCTTATATCTGGAATTGGGCAGACGTCAGTGGAATAGTCGAAAAGAGAAACCACTCTCGAAGTAAAATCCAGGTTTAATTCATATCATTTGGCACTATCAAGATTGTACCCAATGGAGAATAGATTTAAAATTGTTAATTGACCCTAATTTTCATTATGCTTATAAACAGTTCATTAGATTATTCAGAATTGCGCCACATGGAGGAAATTCAGTTGGACAGTGAGCAGATTGAAAATGAGTATATTTTACCTCATCACGGAGTCATCACAACTAGAAATAATTTCAAGATTCAGGCAGCACCGATGCTCCTACGGAGAATAGACTGGGATGAAGGCTTGTCCCCAGATATCCATTCGTCATGGAATATGTTACGAAATGAACATCGCGAGATCAGTGAAATACAAATTCCACGAAAAATTTGTGAAGTAAATCAATAACCATTCATGGATTTTGCGACGCAAGCAAATGGACTTATGCAGCAGTGATACCTATATACCAGATCACAGTCGGAGCAAGGATATATTACACGGTGTATATTATGTGCAAAAACCAAGATCGCACCAATTAAAGCCATACGCTGTAATAGGCTAAAGTTGATGGGTGCGGCTCTGTTGATCAAATTAACAAAGGCAGTCATCGAAATTTTAACCATCCACACAAATGTCTTCTGTGGTACTCTGGTGGACGGATTATAGAATCGTGCTCGGTTGGCTCACTAATCGAACATCCGAAGTAATGGGCATCTATAAAAGGAATCTAATCTAATCTCGCTACGCGAGGTTTGGCTACCAAAGAATTAACCAGTAACAAACTGCTGTTGTGTGGCTCATCATGATTAACCGAAGAAAGGAGGAATTTGCAATGCGCAGTCAGAAAATAATTTCTCAAAAGTTATAAATAAGAAATCTTGCGAATAAAAATGTTTTTGTGCTTTTCTTTTCGATTCAGTCGAATTTTTAATGTCGTGTGGAAAATTCGCTATTTGTAATATGTAACATAAGCACTCAATTTGAACTGAACCGTGGGGAAAACCATTAAGGAAAATTAGTTAAACCTCTGTTGGTTTATAAATGCAAATTTTATTATCTAAGTGTTTTAAATATTTTAAAAGGCTTCATATGTGTATTTTGAGATTAAATCTTCCAGTTAGTTATATATGTAGTTTACAGGTAATTATATCCATTTTAATTAAAACAATAAATCTAAATAGAAATTCACATAATTCAAAAGTAATATTTACTTATCAAACAAATAAAACAATTCCAAGATTTTATTGTGTTTGAATATCAATCACTTCCGACAGATTGGCATTTCCGGTAAGTAGCGAAAAAAAATGGCGCCAAGATCACATCACTTCTAATCAAAAGTATAATGTACGATCGTATCTCACTCAAAACTTATTGTCCAACCCAACAATACATTTTACACGCAAAATACCAATATACACAATACTGCCAACCAAGGCGAGGTATAATCCGATCATCGAATCGTAAAATATTCAATTCATGTAAAATAAAAAATTAAAATTGATTTCGTTTTGATTGTAGAACATCATTTGGATACTCCGTACAACCAAAATCCGAAAAATTATTAAGTTTAAATTCAAACCGCGATTAACAAGTTCACGATCGTTTATTTAAACAAAAAAAGAAACATGTTTTCTTTTAAACCCATTTTCTAATAATTTCCTTATGAATTTTCAATCGCTCGCGGCGGCCTTCCTTAACATCACAACCATTTATGAGTAAAATAATAATTTTCAAATAATTTGATATTCCTTTGATGTGTTGCCTTAATTTTATCTTTTTTTTTCTGTATTGATAAGAATAATAAAACAATAATGAATAACAATAATAAAATAAATTGGTATAATAATATTGTTTCAAGGATCCGATATTTCCGGAAGTTTTCACAAATAAACAAATTGCACAAACGACAAAATACACAAAAAAAAAATGATAAGAAATGAACTCGATCGTTCCAAAACAGAAGTTTCTGTTTATAAACAAATACTGCCCGAATGAACTGCCAAGACCTTTCCATAAATAGTTGTAAGCATTAATTAAAATTCATTTAATTAACCGGTAGAAACATTATTATTGCGCGACTTATTATTAGCAATCCCACCCAAATTACCGTCCTTCAACCAAAACAATATTTTTGTTTCTAATTTTCAATTGTATGTAAGAGCGTGCGTGCGCGCGCGCGTGCTATGTGCCGTAAAGTGATGCATGCTTTTTGTTTTTGTTTTGGAATTTGAAGGATGTTTTAAATATCGGATCGGAATTAGAATTTTATATTATTTAACTTGTGATTAATGAATGGACAATGAACTTGAATATAGTTGTTTTTATGCAAATTAGTTTTCAATTAACAATATTTATGTTTTTGTGATAACGTCGATAGTTTTTGTTTGTTTCACATATACGGAATTCATTATCCTTGACTGCATATGTTAAACATGAATAAATGAATATTGTAATAGACGATAAAATACTCTTTTGAACTTGTCATTTACGATTAGTGGCGATAAAAAATATTCAAGACAGGTTTGATTTAAAACCGGTAGATTTGAATGACAGATTAATTAGTTGGTACATTAGTGAGTATTAAATCAATCAATTGACAGGAAACTCTCAAAAATGGAATAAACAGGTTATCATCCGCATCAGGTTGCAATTAAGCTCTCAAGAACTAATATGAGTTGTTATTTCTAAGAAGAAAACCAAAGCATATAGATTAAATATGAACTTATACAACTTTTTCAGTAGCCTATTATTCAACTAAGCATAAACCAAGATTGGTAGATTTGACCGGAACATCTTATTATGTATGGCCAGCTTACGATAACAAGCCTCAAGCAAATTCTTGTAAACTTAAGCAAGTTAAGTATATTCAAAAACTATTGACTGTCAGATCTCGTATATTTCAGAAACTTAGAATGATTGATAAAATTAAAAATTAGCATTACTGAATTTAGATAAATTATGAAGTTTTTAGTGATCTGCTAAATCAGTCTTTTTTATTAAAATATACGAAAATATAAACAAAAGAGAGCAAAAAAGATTGATTTAGCACAACACTAAAATTTAGGTAAGTATTTTACGAGTAATAATAAAGTTGTAAGTTAGACATTTTCAAGGCAAAAAAATTACCTTAGTTTATCTAATCTTACAACAAACAGTACCATTAGTACGCATCTGACGGCAGAATGGTCTGCAATAAAATGTTGCGAACGATTGAACACTGTGTCTGTGTTGGTCTAACCACAGCCATGTAATGGTTATATTCGAGAATTGTTTACGAATTTGTCTTCGGTCGAAAAAGACATTGAAATTCTGTCGAAAATGAGCAAAAATTTGGTTGGCTCAAGACCACTTTTCTTGACATTTTGAAAGTCAAAACACATTTTGAAACAATAAAAAAAAAATGTGTTTTTCGGCAGTACTGGGATCCTACTCGAGGAAAACTATTAATGCTCTCTTATTTCTTCTATGTTAGTGCCTTGTGTTTTATTTTTAATGTGTTTACCCTTCGCTGGCGAATAGGGAATGCCAGTGTTTCTTCGTTTTTTTTTTAAAACATTGCAATCTTTTCGAGCTATTCTCAAAAAAAATGATGTGCAGACTCTAGCCTGTCGTTCATCATAGTTAAAAAAATAATTAAACTCTCGCGTTTTTATCGGATACTTTTTCGACTTCCTTTTGGCTGGTATCTTTTTCACAAATTGTATATAATAAATTTATCGTAGTTTCCAAAATGCATCATGTATACTTTGTTTTTCTAAGGCATCAAATGTGTTACTACACCGAAATATGCAACAACCAACACTCTATTTGTTTGACATAGGATTTTCCTTTTTTGTCGGTTAACGTTTCTAACATTATGTTTCCAACGGTAAATTTTTTTTTCTCTTTCGAGATGGCGGCGTATTTTCTATTGCTTCTTTTTTGAAGTAGCGTTGACGGGAGTACGTAGCTCAATTTGGATTGCAGTGGCAATGGAACTTAATAAAACTGTCGAGGTTATATTAATCATGTTAAGCGTTCACACGATTTTTAACATTAGGTATTTTTAGAAACATTTTTCTTAACTTTTTTGCAGCTGGAGTATATTTGATTTCGATATCCCTTGATAATTCGGGTCGTATAAGGAATCATCTGAACTGAAATGGAAAACCTCTTTTTTACTTCAAAATTAAGTAAATAATGTTAGATTTAGGAAAAAAATTTGGGTCCCGGTCGTTACGGCATATTTCATTACGGAATATGAAAACATGGCATATTTCAAAACGGAATATTTCAAAATATACATATTTCAAATCGACATATTATGGTACACTACGGCATAAGGTACCCTACGGCATATTTCAAAATTGCATATGGCAAAACAGCATATAGTACACTACGGCATATGGTAAACTATGGCATATTTAAAAAGGCATATTTTAAAATGACATTTGGTACGTAACGGCATAGGGTTGACCACGTATTACTGTTTTTCAAAAGACTATTTACAAAAGACTGTTTCTAAAATTTTTTCTCCAAAATCTTGTTTACTTTTATGTTTACTTTTATATATGGATGGTCGAGTAAAATTTCATATTATGAGTTTTTTTATAAGCTATTCCAAATTGCTTGTTCTCATTCCATTAATTTACTTCCTACAAAGAATTTTTCAGATTTCGTACTAGCTTCAGTTTCTGCACTAAAAAATTTCCTGCCGGATGTAATTTTTAAGGGTTGTTTATTTCATTTTACCCAAATTATTTGGCGAAAAGTGCAGAAAGAAAAATTGGCTTCCAGATATGGTAACGGCGTAGATTTTAGTATTAAGATTCGAATGCTGGCTGCCCTAGCCTTCGTTCCACCTGATGAAATTTGTTATAATTTATCTAAATTAGAGGATGTTTTGGATGAAGTTGGAAAAATTATTGCATCATGGATAAATATAAATTATATTTCGGGTCGTGCTGGTAAAAACAATAAACCGCCACGATATAATAGTCCTAATTTTTGGTGTATTGCTGACTTTTTTGAGAATAACTTCCCACGAACTCAAAACAATTTAGAGGCTTGGCATAGGAGGCTACATGTTGTTGTTGGAAAATTGCATGTTGGAATTTATAAGCTAATAGATGAATTAGGCAAAGAACAAATATTTATTAAAAACCAAATCGACAAAATGAGATCTGGTGAACAATTATTTCCAAATAAAATATCTAGAAAAAGAAAAAAAGCTGAAATATATCATGATAAATCGACGGCCTAAAGAGGAAACGTCCTCCCTTAAAGGCATCGCAAATAATATAGCTCTTTATTGATTTGTAGCACTAATCCATTAAATTTAGTTTAATTTTTATTATATTTTTTCAAACACATCTCACGAAGAGAAACTAACTTATGAAATTATAATTTTAAATAAAATGGTTGTATGCAAATTAATTATTAAAATTTGTTTTTTATTAATTGAATCTGAACCATCTTAATGTACATAAATGCCTGCTCATGCGAAAAATTAACTTAAAATAAGGGCCATAGAAAAACTGGGTTGGGTAAGTAATCTTGCATTACAAAATTTCGTATACAAAATTTTGTATTACTATTGCAATTACAAAATGTTGCAGTACAAAATCTTGCATAACAATTTCCGCTACATTTTTTTCTCTATTCTGAGAAAAATAAATTGAAGAAAAATGACATCGACTAACTTAACTTAGAATTGTAGAGGCTAACGGCTACGGTAACTCTCACGGGCACGCGGGAGGTCGCTGCGCTTCCCCACTTAGCCCTTAGAGGTTTTAGATTTGATCTTCGGGGGACGTAGGAGCCGGGATCAGCAAACATGTCGCACTGCGTGCCGCACGTAGGAGCGGGTTATATAGAATCAATTAATGACACCTACTAAAAAGAAAAATAATTGCACTATTTTGTTAAGCAAGATTTTGTTGTTGCAATATTTTGTTAATGCAACATTTTGAAATGCAATATTTTATATCGACCCCAGAAAAACTATTTCACATTTTCGTAAATTTTATACCGTAGGTATAAAAGGTAGTGTTATACGAACATGCAAATTCGACAATGCGATGTCTCGGCAAAAAAAAGATATTTCACCAAACTCAACGGCATTTGAAAGAAGAAGACTTGTACTATAAGATCCCACACATGGATTTTTAAAGGGAAAAAACCGCGGTGCTAGAAACAGTGTTTTTTGCACTTTTAGGTTAGAATATCTCATAAACCGTACGTGAGCCCATATTCGGATTCAGCGTGAAAAATTACTTCGGAAACAACTATTCATTGTCCAGGGGCACTTTAAAATTTTGCAGGGAAGTGTTATCTAATGTATTAAGGTGCAATATTTGATAAAATAACTGTACTGTAGCAATGATAAATAAATGAAATTAAAACTAAATTCTTTACATGTCCTCTCAGAGAGGCCTTTCGTTCGTTAAGGGCTAATATCTTTCAATAGGAATGAAATAAAGATTTTTTGAAAAGAGCAAGCGAAAGTTCTGCTTTTTAAACAAAGTGGAAAAAACAAGACTACTACCTCAAAAATGCGTTTATAATATTTAAGTATGTACTGAGATTGAGATCACAATATACACAGTATGTATGATATTTAAACAAATCCACTCGCGACGATAGTATGATGGTATAATAGTAGTATTACGATGGTCATGGTATAATGGTATGATTGTATGATGATATGATGTTATGATGGTATAATGGCATGATAATATAATGGTATGATGCTATATGATGGTATGATAATATGATGGTTTGGTGGTATGATGGTATAATGTTGTGATGGTATGATGGTATTATGGTATGATGACATGATGTTATAATGTTATGATATTATGGTGGTGTGATGGAATGATTGAACGATGGAATGACGGTGTGATGGAATGATGGTGTAATGGTATGATGGTATGATATTGTATTGGGGTAATGGTATGATGGTACGATGATGTGTTGGTGTGATGCTTTGATAGTGTGATTGTGTGATTATGATTGTATGGTGGTACGTACGTCCGATGGTTCGGTGGTATGCTGGCATAATGGTATGATGATATCACTCATTTGCTGCAAGAATGACACAACTCAAAATGGAAATTTTTGAGTTGTGTGATTGGATGATGGAATGATGGTACATAGAGACAAGTGATTTTCAGATCTTGTTAGATTACGAATTCAGTTTGGGGTTGAGTTTCGGGTTGAATTGGGAGTTCAGTTGTAAAGTAGCTTGAGTTAAGTTTACGTATGCATGTATTTTTTCGGACCAGGTTGATTTGGAGATTGAGTAGGGCGGTGAGTTTTGGATTGAGTGAGATTTACTGTGCTTTATTTTGAGGTTGATTTGAGTCTTAAGTTAGTTTGACATGTTCTGGGTTGATATCTTGTACTCATTTAATTTTTCGACCGTATTAGTTTGAGGATTGTGTTGCACGTTAAGTTGAGGTTGAGCGATGGGTGCAGTTGGGGATTTATTTGAGAGTTGAGTCGGAGGTTGCGGTGGAGATTTGATTGTTGTGTTTATGTATTCATGTAGTTTTCGAACCATGTATTCATGTAGTTTGAGAGTTTAATATGGGGTCGAGTTTAGGGTTTAGTGGGAAGTTCAATTGAGTTGATTTTAGTCGAGTTCATTCACGCATGCATGTAGCTTTCGTATTGAGTTGGTTTTGGGTTAGGGTTGGCTGTTAAGTGTATAGTTGAGAGGATGGTTGGGATTTGATTCGAGCTAAGTTCAGTTGAAGCTGGGTTAAGGTTTAGTTAGCTTACGTAGGGGTTAAGTAAAAGGTTCGATTAGGGAATTATTTGGGATTAAGGGTTGATTAGAAAATCGATTTGAGTGTCAGCAACTATTACGGGGAAGTTCCGTAGCACGTGAGTGATAAACAGTTATTTTCTTGTGAAAATATAAGAGTACACGCGGATATAATAATATTGTTAAGTGAATTGCGTAACACAGAATTGTATCGTCCGGGTAATAACAGTCCGTTCAACTATAGGCAGCTAACCTAATAAAAATTAAGTTGAAATTATATTAGTAAAAGTGAGGAAATGGAAAAGAAAGTCAAAGCCTGGCAAGGTCAACGTGCATCATTTGTGACAAAAATAGAAACACTGGGGCTGTTTGCGAATCAAATACCTGAAGATGCAATACTAAAAATTGTTCAAGCTCGACCATGACATCCAGGCGTGAAACCCTAACTCGATTTAAAGAAGGCGCAAAGGAGCTAATTTTTGCGAATCCAGATGAACCATTAGAGATTAATGAAGTGGAAGAAAAATCCTTTGAAATAGAGCCGAAATTGGTTTCATGGATAAGACTGAAAGCAACTGAACCAAATATGAATTTCATAATAAATAAAATGTCGCATAAATGTCAATATAGGGTCCAGGAACTTTTCGAATGAATACGCTGAATGGCAAACGTTCTACGACCTTTACTCTGCAAACATCCACGAAAGAACAAGCCTAAGTCAATAACAAAAATATCAGTTTTCAAGCGGGTATTTCAAAGGTGAAGCCATAGCAATTTGGTTAAACATCTAAAGTTCAGTAATGCCAACTACAGTGAGGTATTACAAAAGCTACGAGTTATAGTCACAAAACGCACCAATCAGTGCTCCGTCGGTCAGCGGCATTCAAAAGGTGTTAGATTTTGGATACATCGGAGGAGATTTCCAGAGAAGGGTCGATCGTAGTCGTTCAAAGAAGACCGACGTGTTTTTTTATCGTCCTCTTTTGAAAATTTTAATTTATTTTAATTTTATTGTGTCTTTTGTGTTGTGTTTTCGGTTAGTATTTAGTGAGAAAAGTTGTTAGTGTGTGAATTGTATAAAAAATGTCTCGAATCGATTAAATTACCAATACATCTTAATTTGTGTGCGGCAAAATTTTCGATGGATTACCTAAAATCGTTATCGTCGGATAGAACAATCACGCGGAATTTAATCGAATGCAAGGATGATAGAATACTCGTGTGGAATTCAAACGATAAAAATTCATGGTGTTAAATTGGCGTAGGGCCTGTCTAAAACATGGTAAGAGGCTAAATATCAGGGAAGTGAATTTTGATTTTGATTTGATTGAAATTTTACTACGGTATTGAAATACAGTCAGTTTAAATAGTTTTATATATTTACATATCAAACCACGTGAATGTAGAGTAAACATAACCTAGAAGTTTTTGTTTTGTGAAATATAAAATTGTTGGCAAAAGCCGCGCAATGTATCTAAATTCAATATAATATATTAAAAGTCGTGTTGAAGTGAATTTTTAGTCGGTTAGTGCTTATTGAGAAAAGTTGTTAGTGTGGAAATTATATGGAAATGTCTCGATTCGATAAAATTACCGATACATTTAATTGGTCGTGTGAGACCAATTTTTCGATGAAATACCTGAAATCGTTACCGTCGGATAGAACATTCAGGCGGAATTAATCGATTGCAAGGATGAGATGATATTCGTGAGGCATTCAAACACTGATTGGGTTACGGGGATATCCCTGGAAAGTTCTTTTTGGTGACTATTGGATGAGTTCTTGAAGGAAGCTCAGTTAGCAATAATTTTGTAAGCTGATTAAATAGTAATTGTTAAAATTTGTAAGGGTGTCATCTAGAGGACTTTTTAAAATATTTTAATTTTAATTTTATATCTAGTATCTGGGTATAGGAGCATCTTATAATTTTATTATTTTATTTTGGGTTACTGATAAATAACATTAATTAGAATTCATTAAAGGGCAGCGTCTATTATAGATCAAACCACGAGAATCTTAGTGGCAGATTTTGCTGAAACGCTATATGTATTATAGAGGTTCAACTAAATTGTAGTTATAAGTAGCGACATGGGCCAGGATGGAGGAAATATTGTGAACAAACAGATGAGATCTCGATGATATTATTAGCTCTAAGTAAATGTTAAAATAATTAGAGTACCGTTTTAATTTAAATTCTAATAATCATATAAGTAAACCAGAAATGTATTGTCATTGGGTTACTAACTATTGACTACACCTAGGTGTCTGTAACCGGGTCAATTTCTATCTCACTAACTAAACCTATCCAAATCCTTTTTATGTTTTATGTAACAAGATGTTCGGTGAGGCCCGGCCATTAATAACCCCGGGAAATCTTGCTTAAAGCTTGGTCGAACACTTCAATCAATCAATCAAAATCATAGGAGATTTTCAGAGGAGTGAAGGCTCTTGGAACAGAACCCAACAAGAGAGATCCATCGATCATTCGAATTATTTTGAATAAACTTGATTGTGAGACAAAATCAAACTGGATGGAAGAAACGCGGGATTGTCATTTTCCCACAATTAGCATTTTTGAAGTGTTGCAAAATCGTCTCGATGACTTAGAGAATATTCGGTCAATAGGGCAAGTAGAACGTGGTAATCAAAATCTGAAACCGGTAATAAGAGTTCACTTGGCCTCAAACTCTAAACCATGTCCACATTGCAATCAAGATGATCATGTGTTGTACAAATGCCCAACATTTAATGCGTGGCTAGTAGCAGTTCAACTCGAAAAATTGTGCTACAACTGTTTGAAACCAAAGCATGGAGCATCTCGATCTCTCTCAAAGATTCGATATACAACCTGCGGAAGGAACCACAATACGCTACTCCATGTGGATATTTATTCAAATGAGTTAAAGCCAATTCAGTCTAATGTTACGAGTGAAGATCTCCAACCAAAGAAAGAAATTTGTCGACGAAAATTCGAAACCGTGGCATACTGAGTGAAATCAGTGGATTGTTTAACCCATTGGAATTAGTATCTCGGTGTATTGTTCAGGTCAAAATGATATTGCGGACTTTTTAGGACTGTACTCTAGAACCGGACCCTCGTACTACCATCATCTACATGAGATTGCAGCCGCTATCCGGTGAAAATCAATATATACTGCTACCAGATATTCTGACCGTTACCTTGTGTTTTATCAGCATAAGATTCTGAATGGCTCTGAATACAAACTATTACGAGAATTAAAATGTTTACAAGACTTTTCTGGAGTTATCCAATCTGCTGATCGCCTCTCGCTAGTACAAGAGCGAGTTTTGTCACGAATCAACCAAGCTCAACAGCGCAAAGTAGAGGAGAGTTAGAAATGTTGTTGTTCAAATGGTGCTATAGAGGTAGAAGATATATGTATGAAGATGATCCTCTTTTGGGTATCTATCATATGAAAGATATTAAAATTATTTACTTATTTTGTTAATTTAAAAAAAAAAAATCGAGTAATGTAAATCCAACAACCGAATTACACGACCACAACCGTATCACTCATCTATAAAATTCTAAAATACAACAAAATTATACATAGTTGCATTTTTTTATCTACAATACGTATATCAATTTTTTTATATCTCACGCGACTCTTCTATTAATAGTATATAATATAGCAATATATAATATGTGACCTTTAGAAACTAGCTGGAATTTAGCGAGATTATCATATTAATGACATTGTGTTATTAAGCGCAGCGGCGCAATTATATGAGCTACGGAAATTGAACAATTTTATTAATCGCTATTTATTTGACTGTTATAGATCTTGATTTGGTTGTGTGTCTAATCAAAATTTCATATTATTGTTTTTGTCAAATAAATAATAACACATAACAACAAAAATTATCATTTCTACGCGCGTCCTCATGTTTATTCACCAAAGCAAACAAAAAATCACAAAAAATTGTGCAAAACCATGTTTTTTATGTAAAAGTGCCGTGGTTCAATAAACAATGACGTATACGAATGCGTTGCAATACCAATAACTAAACAATTATTTCAGAGGTCAATTTATTGTAATTCATTGGCAGTCATAAAATGTTAATGATTTCTTTGAATTAGTTTGGCCGCAATATCTATGTAATAGCATTGATGTGCGAATTAAATCCTTTCTATGGTGATAATCATTGTTGAAGGTTGCAGTGGTAAAAAAAAACCTACCACAATTCTATGAAAATTGGTATGATGACAAAATGTGCTAAATCGGGCAACAGATTATCATTTAGTGAACAGTTTATATCAAATCAATTTTATTTTTATTCTTATTACAAATTATGAGCCGAAATACAAAAATATCTTTCTATAAAAATAATGATGATGATGTTGTCTGGTAATGGTGATGATGGCTGATGAAGCCATTTGATAAAAGGAAATTGAGTATCGATTTTCATACAATAAGATATAATAACAAAGTCGTGTTATCTTATTATTTGTGCGGTCTTTGGAATCAAAAAAGTGTAAAGGAATTCAACATTTGTTTAAACATTGTGCGCCTTTGCCTTTTTCAATTCTTGAACACTATGAATTAATAATTTAGCTTCAACATTTAATGGAATTTTTGTTGTTGGTGCTATGTGTATAGAATGTTTTAATAAAAAATTCATAGAGGTACTTACATCATAACATACATTCTTAACGTTGCATGGGAATAATGAATAGTCTTCGTAAAGAAAGTGTTTTTTTACATAAATTGTTCATTCTTTCTATTTTACAAATTTCCTATATCTCGTTTATATTATTATGGACTAGGCTGTGTGCCAAATAGTTAAAAAGTTAAACAACTTAGATGTGGGAGATATTTTAAAAATTATCTCATATTTAATCATTTTGCTGTGCGAATTGCAATTGGATAAAATTTTGACGTTTACTATCATAGTTTTTCAGCATATTCGCTTGTCAAATTAGGTGAAATATTTGATTTCTTCAAAGCATTTTTTAATTTATAAATTTTGTAAAATGGGACTTAAATGGGAATTATTTTAAAAACCAAACTCAGTAAAATTATTATTCTTGGTTATGATCGAAATTAATTTTCACTTCCGTACCTTAATTTTTCACAAAAAAAATTGAATTACTTGCAAATTCCAAATTTACTAGAAAATCTCTGATTCATAAACTATATTTTTTTTTAAGTCCGAGAATTCATACTTAACCATTAATTTTTAAATTTAATAATTTATTTTATTTTATGTTAAATTGTTTCCCCGAAAATTGGTAAAATATGTACATATTGAAAATTAAAACGTCAAAGCAACGTAATTGGAAATTTTATGTTCTTTATAAATTTGTTTTAACCCCGAAAAATTAAAATTCCCCGAGAATAGGTCCCCATTGGTAACATTCTAAATCATTCACTCCTAATTCAGGTTGGGTGTTTGTGAAAATATTATGTACGACGACGATTGAATATTTAAGAGATGATTAGAATGTCGAATAGGAAATGTTTGTCATTTTGGCAAATACCCTAATCTGTGTATCTAGTGGCTTAGAAAAATGTTCGATTTTCGCGTTATCAGCTTGTTATGTTAATGTTTTTATTCGCTATAGGCTGTTTTTAATTTCTGTTGAAAAGAACGGTAGAATGAAAACTCGAAAAATAACCGCTACATAGTGTCATTGCCTGTGATTAAGATCCTACATACACTCGTGGACAAAATTAATTAATTTAATTAACAAAAATTTCACAACAACCTTTTTGAATTGTGTCACTCTTCTCGTGCATCAACGATTTATATTTACGAGTATAAGAACATCCATAGTTCCCATGGCGAATTATTATATTGTTTAACCGCTGCGTTGAAAAATCAATAAAGTGGGCCTTAACAATTAAAAGGTGGCGCCATTTTCTTTGCTCTGGTATTTCTCAGCCCGTTTTGATTTTTTCTAAATTATAGGTACTTATGTATGTCACGGAGCGATGTTCGCCGAAAAAGTGATCAGAAGTGCTTAAATTGTTTTATGAAAAAAAAAAAATCCTAAATCTTCGGTTATTTCCACTTGAAGAACATTTCGATCAAAATATCATTGAGTAAAAGTTTGGGATGGGATCACATTGAGAGGTTTGGGGGGGGGGGGACTCTCAAGTGAGAATATTGACAGTGTGCATGAAGACGTTGAATGAAAACGCGAGAATAACGACAAAAAAGTGTGAATCGCAATTGAGATACAGTTAATTATATAGAATTTTGAAATGTGATATGCAAATTACAAATGTACGCATGCATAATTCAATTGGCAAGCAATTTAGTAAAAAAAAGTTAAAAGTTAATGCTAGTCGGCACAGATTTGGATTTAAAAATAAAATGGCAAAAAGTGAATTACGGAAAAATGGCTCAAAGACAAGCTTGATAAATACTACGGCAAGTTTACAGTCTGCACCTTCGATTAGAATGGTTAAGAACACGAAATGAGCCCTAGTGAAACAGGACGCCCAACGAGTATCTCTAGATGTGAGGCTGTGGCATCTGAAATATTAGCAAAAATTATTAACAAGATAGATGCTGCGTTTACTGACAATTGACCAAATCGGCAATTCAAAACGTGGAACAACGAACGGTTCTATGCACAGGTTGAAGGAAATTTCGTATTTTTCATTATACAGAGTGGGGAAAAGTATGGAAACACAGAAAAAAAATTAGCAAGGTTTATTCTTAGGTAATTTTCAACAAGGAATTTAATGGTGAGCTTGGTTGTGACCTTGACTTTCATCTTCAAGGTGATTTGGAGGTCAGGGTCATTTTCTTAAATAAAAACCCCAATTTTTGATGACAGAATCGAAAATAGCGATCAATTTTACGTCCGAGTATGTATTTTCCATGAACTCCCAACCCCAAGATCATCTGAAGGAATTTATATTGCGAGGCAAAAGTGTGCAAACCCCTAGAAATCTCGCGGAGTATGTCAAAAAAAATGAGCAGGGTTTAGTCTTACGTAATTTTCAACAAGGAATTTAATGGTGACCTTGGTTGTGACCTTGACCTTTATCTTAAAGCAAAGCTCATTTTGAGGACAAGGTCATTTTTTATAGGGAAACCCCAGTTTTGACATCGGATTCGAAAAAAGCAATCAATTGTACATCCGAACATGTATTTTCCATGACCTACCAAGGTTACCTGAAGGAATATATTTTAATTGTAATGCATATGATTTGCTATGAAAATTAAAAAAATAAAAAAAAACATAAATTACAGAACATTCTAATATGATCCTACAAACATGTTGCTATGAATATTATAAAAAAAATTTAAAAAAATAAATTTTAAAAATAGAGAATTAATTTTTTTAATTTTCTTAGCAAATCATAAGCATTATAAATAAAATATATTCCTTCAGATGACCTTGGGAGGTCATGGAAAATACATATTCGGACGTACAATTGATCGCTCTTTTCGAATCCGATGTCAAAAACAGGAGTTTTCCTATAAAAAGTGACCTTGACCTCAATATGACCTTGAAGATGAAGGTCAAGGTCACAACCAAGCTCACCATTAAATTCCTTGTTGAAAATTACCTAAGACTAAACCTTGCTTATTTTTTTTTTATATACTCCGCGAAATTTCTAGGGGTTTCCATACTTTTTTTACCTCGCAATGTAAATTCCTTCAGATGATCTTGGAGGTCATGGAAAATACATTCTCGGACGTAAAATTGATCGCTCTTTTCGATTCTGGCATCAAAAATAGGGGTTCTAATTTTAAAAAATGACCCTGACCTCCAAATGACCTTGAGGATGAAGATCAAGGTCACAACCAAGCTCACCATTAAATTCCTTGTTGAAAATTACCTAAGAATAAATCTTGCTCATTTTGTTGTTGACCGAACTCCGCGAGATTTTTAGGGGTTTCCATACTTTTTCCTCACCCTGTATAAATCTAGTTGATGAAACATGGATTAATTGCTACTATTCATAGAGAAAATTTACGGCGTGTGAAATAATCTTTATTGACTTCCTAGATAATCGCAAACGATCACTAAAGTAGATTATTCATCTTTTCTGAACCATTTAAACAGCGAAATAAAAGAAAAACGACATTTGGCGATGTACACTGATTTCACACCGTATTAAGTATAATATTCAAAAAATTTTAATAGTACATATTTTGCTGTCACACTTCTACTAGGAAATAATCAAAGGTATAATTAGAAATGCAGTCGCTATAGGCTGACGAGAATAATCGCAAATAAATTTTTCGAATCATCATTGAGATCGAAACTGAAACTGTAAAACTCTTGATAATTTCGCTGGCTATGATCAGGAAGAAATCAGAACACAAGTTATTTTTAAAAGATTAACAAACGCACAAAACAAATTTGCTAATTTAACAAAAAAAAAAAAAAAAAAAATTAATGAAGAAACAGTCGGTAAAAACAATTTAGGCAAAAGAAAATTTCAGGCAAGAATTAGGGGATGGTTATAGCATAACATACGAATTAACGATTTTGATTTAAAGCTTTTGATATTAACATAAAAATACGATAAACATTTTTTTGTTATTGAATGTTAAAACTGTAGCAAATTTGTTAGTGTTATGGATTTTAATGGTTTGCTGTACTGCAGAATGCCCAAATCACAGAGCTTTCGAAATATGCCACTTGCTTTGTTATAGACTGCGAAAGTTGAAAATGTTCATACCACAAGTGGAATTTTGAGGTCACTGTATTGAAGGTTGAACAATATATGCATGTGACGTAGTTAACCCTTTCGTTATTGATCTCGGACATTTACAACTAATGAAAAATATAAAAATTGAACTTCGTTATTTATTCTATTGAAGATTGGCCGGCTTCCAGCTCACAAAGTTTTCTGATGGATATGGACGACTGACGTATTTAGTTAGCTAGAGCCATATTCCTTGAAAAAATCATCAGTGACATGTCACATCAATGACATTCGATTCATTCATCACATTGCCATGAAATTTCCAATAAATCGGAGGCATTTAGGAAACAAAATTTTCAACAATCAGTTGGCGGACCTGAAAGAACCCAATGTGTTGCCTTCAAATAGTTAAAAAATGATTATAGTGGCCCTGGAAATTTGTTATGTCGGTTTAGTGGGGGGTCCCGTAGGTTACATCAATAAATGGGTTGCTTTCCCAATTAAAAAAAATCTTCTGGTCAGGAGAGCAGTGGGGAAAAATCCTGGAAATTTACTATGACAATATAATAGGCTCCCTCTGGGCCAATTCTGAACCCGACTTGCTTATAAAAAAAAATTAAAAAATCCTTATGGTCAATATAAGTTGTGATCATGGAAATTTACCCTTGAAACGCGGGGTCACAATAATTTTTACCATAAGAATTTTTTGAATTTTCTTTTCTAACAATGGGAAGGCAACACATTTATTGATATAGCGAAAATTCTAACAAGCAAATCGGGTTTAGAATTGGCCAAGATGTAGCCAGTGGGACCCCCCACTAAACCGACATAATAAATTTCCAGATTGTGTCTTGGATGATTAAAAGTATTGATTGATTTTCATTTTTCATCAATGAAAATAGTTGAAATTTACATTTTCGGGACAAGCAGAAATTTGTTCAATGTGTTTACTGTTTAATTGCTTTTATTAGTAGTCTGGATTCTGCTGAAAATCAGGTGTGATTTTTTGATGTTCACTTACCGTCTTTCAGGCGAAATATGAAAATTTGTTTCTCAATATTTCGGCTGCTGTATACTAGCACTAATTTTTTCCAATGAACACTAAGCTCAAATCGGGTTCTAACGATATGAGAAGATTAATTCTTAACCCTTATGTCAACACGAGAATAAAACGACTACTCACCGCTTGTTCAACCACTGCTGTGTATGAATTTAATCAAGAGTTTTGCATCAAAGACGGTTAAACATTCAATATAGAAATGATATCATAATGAAAATGTCATTTAACTTTATTAGAAAAAAAAAAAATTCATTCAGTTACAAAAAATCAAAAACACCCCCGGGTATGTTGTGTTGACACAAGGGTTAAATTTGAAAGTTCCCTTGATTTTCACCGTGAATTCGTTCAAGTTTAAAGAGTTTATTTCTTTTGCGTTTCAAACTGTTCTGAGGCTAGAGGCACATTTGACTCTTTCGCAATGTGCTTTTAACGGGATATCATCATATTCCCGAACGAAAAAATCACCGAAAACATTACCAAAAAACACAAAGTAAAGTGCCCTATCGAAAAGGAAGACCCCATTAAATTTTTGTTAAATACAATATGAAAACGAAAGGAATGTACATAATTAGCGCAGAAAAGACCAATGCTAAGCGGCTTTGGAAAAATTTTATTTTAGTAGTTGAAATACAAACCTACATATTATTTTTGAAATTTTTCTGACGTTTTTCTAAAAGGGTTCGGTGCTAAGCGGATTTGGGGAGTTCTCTATTTTAGTATATTAAATAATTATTAAACAATAGAAATTTACAAAAAAATGCTCCAATCTCTATGAATGTTAGAATTTCAAAAAATCATCAAAGCGGCGATTTAGGGGCGGTACCCCCCTCATCTAAGGTATAAAACGAATTAAATTAATATTTCAAAAATTTGTATAATTAAAAAACTTTTTTTTTTTGGATTTTGTTTATTTTTGATAACGATACCAACCCGCTTTTAACGTTCTACTTCTACCTTACGCAGTAGCCCAAGCAACACTGGACCGTTTGGTTAGTTTAAATTGATTCTGACCTATTCTGGATTAGCATAAATTCAACCGCAACGTTTTTGGCTTAGAATCTATCGCAACGGAATGTACATACCGAGTATAATGAGACACAACATTTTTATTGGTTTCCAGAACATTTTACAGTGACTCACAGCTTATTTGATCCAGTTGCATTTCCTTAACAAAATTGTAAATATCTCGTGATGTCTTATTTTGTTTGAAAAAACTGAATGGCATATGCAATTTAACTTTCATAGAAGGAAATATGAATAAAGAAATGTACAAGTAAATCTTATAAAAAAATTTAATCGAAAGTGCCATTAAATTGGGCATCAACGAGAATTTTCGGTTCTATCAGGACAATAACCCCAAACATAAGTCGGGGATTGTGCAGACTTGGCTCATTTGGAATTCTCCACATATCATAGAACCCCCAACACAATCGCTGGATTTGAAGGTCATTGAAAATGTATGGGCTGTGCTTAAACGAGAAAGTAGGAAACACCAGATTTCAACTGTTACAGATTTGAAAAATGCTTTAAGTGAAGAGTGGCAGAAGATAACTCCGGAGTACACGCACAAGCTGGTCAGTTCAATATCAAATAGGCTTAACGATGTCTTAAAAGAAAACAGAAAGGCTATCCTACCAGGGGTGAGATGTTGTAACCATCACGTTTTTCGCTTCAATGCATTTTCGATAGAATAACTGTCCTTCTTTGTTAAAAATATAAAATTTTAAAACAGTTTATTTCTAAAATACCGTTATTCTATCGAAAATGCATCGCAGCGAAAAACGTAATGGTTACAACACCTCACCCCTGGTATTAATATCTTAAAAGCCTAGTTTATTAACAATGCTGTGAGTTGGTTTTGAGTTGAAATAAGGAACTTTTTAATATAATTTTGAGATACATTCGAAATATTTGTTTTTTTTTGCGTTTTGTACTAAAAATAAATATACCTTGCAAATGGCATTTAGTTTCTTTCAAACAAAATAAGACATCACGAGATATTTATAATTTTGTTAAGGAAATGCGATTGGATCAAATAAGCTGTGAGTCACTGTATGTCGGAAATAGTTTAAATCAATTATTTATGTTGTTCAATTCGGAAATTATTAAATGAATAATGGATAGTGTCATTTAGGCCCGTAATTTTAAACGAGGATAGTGATAAATCGGTGAAGTTATCTTCTCTTTCGTATTTTTAAACGACGATAAATTCACTAAATCAAACCTGAATTAAAATTGTATCCTCGGATTTATACCTCGATATCGATGGCTAAAACAGTGGATACGGCTATTTTCGAAAATTCGAAAATATAAAACGTCATTTACGATCTGTCAAATTACATATACAAAACTAAATATGTATATGTACATAATGAATTTCAAATTTAATTTTAAATTACTTTTTGAATGAATTACATTATAAATTTAAGTTGAAAAGGAAAATATATTTAATGAATCTTCGTCTTCGTCATCAGAGTCTGGTTAATCAGATTACGGGACAATATTGTCGATACGATCTTTATCTAAAGTAATTCACAATAGAATAGACGTGGAGCTTTACATAAGGAAGAATTTCGGTGCCAATTTCAGTTTTCTAAAGAAGGGTTCATTATTTGACCAACACCCTCCAAGAAGATCTGAAACCTTTAGAAGCATATTATGCAGCACTCGCTTTTCATTTTAATTATTTATTGTACAGGAGTGCCACAAATACCGATATTGACTAATACCCAAAACAGACTCAAACTATCTAGTCGCGAATTCTAGATTATGTAGTTAATTTTTCAGTCTATGTCACAACACGATTTAAATGCTTTTAGGTTGACTGTGTTTCATAACATGATTATCGTAATCTAGAGTTTAAAACTCGATGAATATGAAATACAAAAAAAAATTAAGGCAGTTTTTCTAGATTATTGCGAGATTGTTTTTGTCTGTCAGCGATATACAATAAAAAATATTTTGAAGAAAACAAACAAAAAAAATTAACAAATGTCCCATTAAGCAGTTACTAATTCGAAAATTTATTTCGAAAATCGCCGGTTTTAACTTCGTTCAAAATTCCGACCCAACAAATCCACGGATCTATCCACGTTTAAAATTACCAAAAGTAACCTCGTTTTAATCAGTGGATTTTCGAAAATTGTGGATTAATCCGTCGATTTATCCTTGTTTAAAAATACGAGTCTTAGGGTTATGGATTGATTTTCATTCTCCGTCGTTTTTGAAAGCACCAATGTGTTTACTAATGGAAAATATTCAATTAATTGAATTTGGTTATCTGATTTTTGCTGAAAATCTGGTTTAATTTTTACATATTTTACCGTATTTTAGACAAAATATAAAAATTCATATCCCATTTACTCGGCAACTGACTAGCACTAATTTTTTGCCGAGAGTAAAAGTTCGGTAAGAGGAGTTTCATTCTCAAATTCGAAAGTTTCCTTGTTAAAGTTATTCACACCAGTGGCAATATTGTATAAGGGAATAACTCATTCTAGTAACTATCCAGGAGGACGTTTTGAAGGTAACAATTATTACATGAAAAAATGGGGGTGTGGCTGTGTCGTAAATACAGCCGTGTATTTGACGTGAATACGTGTGCGTTACGAGTACTATTTTCTTTGAGCGTATTGTATGCATATGCCATTTATGTAGATGATAGATATGTAGCTGCAAGTTCTTTCACAATACGCCGCCATATTGCACAACTTTATCTAAAAATCATTTTAAAACTCCATTTTCATTGTACATACATGCTAAATTTCATCAAAATCGTATAAGAAATGGCCAAGTTCCTTCCTAGTTGGCAATATTACAGAACTTTATCTGAAATTAATTTTAGCATCACATTTTCATCGCGCATACCAAATCTCACTAAAATCTGTTCAGGAATATCCAAGTTTTATCCTAGTTGGCCATATTACAGAACTTTATCCAAAAATCATTTTAAAATCACATTTCCATAGTACGTGTTGTTTTTCATCAAAATCAGAAAAGTATTGACTAAGTTCCTTCCTAATTGGCCATATTCGAGAACTTTATCCAAAAATCATTTTAGAATCCCATTTCCATCGTACATGCTGAATTTCATCAACATCGGAAAGAAATGGCCAAGTTCCGCCCTAATTGGCCAAATACCAGAACTTTATCTAAAAATTATTTTAGAATCCCATTTCCATCGTACATGCTGAATTTCATCAAAATCGGATAAGAAATGGCCAAATTCCTTCCTAATTTGCCATATTCAAGAACTTTATCTAAAAATAATTTTAGAATCACATTTCCATTCCGCATATCAAATTTCACTAAAATGGGTTAAGGAATAGCCAAGTTCCATCTTAGTTGCCCATATTCCAGAATTTTATCCCAAAATAATTTTACAATCCCATTTCCATCGTACATGCTGAATTTCATCAAAATCGGATAAGAAATGGCTAAGTTCCTTCCTAGTTGGCCATTTTCCAGAACTTCATCCAAAAATCATTTTAGAATCCTATTTCCATCACGCATACCAAATTTCATTAAAATCGGTTAAGAAATAGCCAAGTTCCATAATAATTGGTCATATTGCAGAACATTTTTTTAAATTTTCTGTCGTTTCTTATGGACGAGTATTACAAAAAATGGCGGTGCTTCCCCCGCCTCCGCAAGCGATGCGTCACAGTCCTCACTCAACGTAACAAATTCTTTGATCCTTTATCTATCCTTTATCTGACGTATGTCACGAACAAATGGAATCTCGCCCTAGAACACTACGGAGAGGCCTTTGCAATCGCCTTGGATATATCCAAGGCTTTTGATAAGATAAGGCATGAGAATCTTATTTGTAAACTTGTGGTATACGGGCTGGCTTCGATGACCACCAGGTGGATTAAAAGCTATCTCAATGTCCGAAAAATCAGCGTCGTGCTTAACGGGAGATCATCATCGACGCACTCCCCAAATGCCGGAGTCCCTCAGGGATCACCTTTGTCACCGACCCTGTTTTTGCTATACATCAACAATTTGCTGGATAGCACTGTAATTGTAAATCTTGTCCATAGCTTTGCGAATGATGCCACATTGCATTCTTCTATTTCATTCGAGGCGGAGCCTAGCATTATAGATCTAAATAATAAACGGTCAGATGTTGTAACTTCTCTTAATTCCGATTCAAGTACAACATTTGAGAGGGGTAACAACAACTTAGTACAATTTAACGAAAAAAAGATCCAAATGTGCACATTCTCACGTAAAAAAAGTCGCAACGACTACCCATTTATGGTATCCTTGCGGGTTGCGACTCAATTCGACTGCTTGGTGTTCAAATAAGTAACAAACTCAAATGAAATGGACACATTGTTGCATTGGCTATATCAGCTTCAAAAAAAATCGGATTCCTGAATCGATGCAGAAGGTTTTTTAAATCGCATCAAGTTCTCCAGATATATAAAACCTTCATCCGACCATGTATAGAGTATTGCTGTCAAATTTGGGGAGGTGCGTCTGGTACCACCCTCTACTTATTGCACAGGGTTCAACGCCGCGCTATCAGAATAACACGGAATCCCAGACTTACTCAAGAACTAGAAAGCTTACAGTATCGCAGAGATGTTGCAGAACTCTGCGTTTTCTACAGATGCTTACATGGTAAATGTTCTGCAGAACTATCGGAGAAAATACCACCATTCATTACAACAACAAGAGTAACAAGAGGAACAACCAATGCACATAGGTTTACGGTGAAGCTCCCTGAACCTCGAACTGAATAAATCAACCGCGAATTTTTATACAGAACATCAAAAACGTGGAATTCGCTAATAAACTTCAAATTTCCGATGGAATACAAAATGAATAAATTTAAGGTAGCTATTAATCTTTACTTGCAGGATCGCGCATTGGGTGCAGAAGCTCTGACAGTTACAAGGAGCTAGGACCGTTAATAAATCCGCTCTGCACCCAATTAAAAAATATATAAAAAAAATGTACCGTCCATCGACGCGGTTTATATTTGAAAATGTTATTCTACCGTTTGTGACATAGACTGCAGATGAAGCTTCTCAAATATGGATCAGCGAGATTCACATTGAGCGATTAAAGAGAAACGGACCACTTGGGGTTGTTTGCATTAATAATAGATCGGAAAAACGTTCATTTATGTATTAAATACCGTAACGATGTTAACAAGAAGAAGAAATTACCCGAGGTCCAATATTTGGGCTGACTAACTTCAGTGGGAGGCGCATGAACATAATAATCTATCTATCTGGATGGTGCAATGCAAAACTTTTCATCTAATAACACATTTTACGAAAACCTTAGATGGCGCAAAGATATAGGTAACAGGTAATGCAAACCAAATTTCCTTTTCGTGGATATTTATCATTCAATATTTTAACAACAAATTGAGAATAAGCATTTTAGAATATTTGCATTAGGTTTCGAAATTCTGAGAAATTATTTATACAAACGATAATTTTATTCGGTACACCACCTTAAAATAGAAGTTCCGTTTTGTTCAATAGATTCCGCCGAAATTGTAGACACTCAACGTACGACACATCAAGATAAATAACATGTTCATTCAATCTAAGACTCAAGACCACTCAACACATCAGAAAGTGGGTTGTCGGTTATGTGTGGTTGTTGTAATCTTATTCATCGAAATGACTAATTTTCTTTTATCCTTTTAAAGATTTTACTTTTATTACTTTTATGTTTGCAGAACAATGAACAAAAGTTATATCTATTGTGTTGGCACTTATAGTGCTTATCTTAAAAACACATATTCCAGGTGAACACGATGTTGAATACATAAAGACAGAATAAACTTCATTGTGTACAGTAGACGTAAGATAATTCTAAAGATTAAATATATTTTTATATTTATTTAATTTATTATATAAACATTTACTGCTTTTACTGTATCGTTTTCTAGATTTATATAATTTTTATTTTTAAGAACAAAATCTTTAATAAAAAAAACTACTAAGACTTATAATAAGATTAAGACAAAAAAAAAAAATCTAATAAATGAATTAGATTTGTGCGCACAATAATATAAATTGTGTTGTGCGGGGTACACGACACAATATCTTTCTTAATGACATTTTCGATATTTTTTATTGAAAAGTCTGTGTTGCTTCTGAGAACACATTTATTTATATTGATTATGAAAGTGTATAAATATTTAGTCTAGCATTACATAATATTGTATTTATATAAAATTCTAACCTATTTGTTCTTGGGTGATTAAAAATTACTTTAAATCTAAATATTGACAAATAATTTTAAAACAACAATAACCAACAGCGGCGCGATAATCCGGTAATGAATGATATAGTATTAATGTGTAAGCTATGCTAATTAGATTAATCGCGTCAATGAATTTGAACAATTTTGAAAATCAACAAATTTTTTGATTAGCAATATTTTATTCAATTAGAGGTTATTTACGGTTTTTAACCCTTGTGATGGGAATTTTTAGTTGAACTGTTTCTTTGAATTGTGTAATACATTAAACATATTTTTATTCTGGGTACATCACCTTTAAAATGTACGAATATTTTGCAAGGTTAGATACATTTATTTAGATTTTAGCGGCTCTTACTTAATTCATATTTCTGTTAAATGATCGATATGACATAATCTGAATATTTGACTGATTCATAAACTATTTTCTATTTAGGTATTTTTAATATTGATACACTGAAAAGTATATGTTATGGCTTGAAGCAAGGAAACATTTTTCGAAAGTAAAAGTACTAATATGTCGGTAACTTTCCTTAACACGGAATCCCAATATATCCATTCTTCTATTTAATTCTAATCCGGGTGCTACTTATTTTTTAATTGAAACTACTATCGGTTATTTTTAAAATATTTAACGAATAATTAGATTCAACACGGTCAGAAATTTTGTTTTCGAATTTCTGAAATTCTAAAATACTGCTTATCTAAATTTCAAAGTTTGTCCAAGTAGAATTATAAAAATTTCTAGGCAAAATGTAAACTCCACCACGCTACTGTTCAAACTATTTCAGATTATAATTTTTATGACAAATGTACAAATGTATTCCAATTGATAAATAACCCAATACCCGCTTTCAATTTCATTATTATTGTGTAAGAACTAGTTTTTTCCATTTAATTAGCAGCAGTATAATATACATTTTATATATTCTATCAAAACTTTATGATTACTAAATACTCAATAAAAAAAAACTAAAAGCGAAAACTACTTCACGGTTAAAAGACCATTAATAATATGTATAATGATACATATTTTATCGCACTAATATATACGCCTAATGAGGTAGGTTCTAATCCACTGCACATAATACGCGATCAATCAATCAATCACTTCTCTCCTCCACACGCTACTTACCTACTCGTTTATTGTTATACTGGTTTACTTCGAACAACGTTGAAAATTATTAGTAAATGTGGAACTTATATCTTCAATAGTAATTAGCTTAAAATGCGGGACGAAAATCGAATCAAAGAAAATGCAGTGAATAAAAAAATGTGGAACATAAATTTTCAACTTTCATTTTTAATTGAATTGTGGAACATGTTTTAATCAAATAATTTAAATTACCATTATCGCTGTGTGTGGGTCAATAACTTCTTGAACACATAACATCTATTGAAACAGAAGTTTGAAGAATTGTAGAACCCATCTTCAATAATTACCCAGATAAAATGATTGAAACTTTGTTTACAACCAACATTTGTTGGATCACAAATTTAATTTTTAATTATTTTAGAAGAATACAGAATATGCTGTACATCGTACGCAAATACATCGTTAAACGAGGTATTTCTGTATTTGAATAAAATTTTCTGAAGCACAAGTGAAAACAAATAAAAATTGACCAGACGCAAATAAAATTATAATCGCACACTAATAACAAGTCTATGACAACATTACAACAAAATCGCGTCGCGCAGCTCTAAATCGCGACAACTTAAACTAATGTTGTTGTTGTTGTTGTTTTGAACATTATATTTTATAGTTTACTTTAAACAACTATAAGTATTGGAATAGTGTAGAGTTGAGTATTATAGTTTCGATATTTAATGAGTTGAAGGTCACATAATAAGTACACTAATAATACGTTTGACACGTTTTCTTGAAATTCCTATTAACTAAAATATACTGACTGCGGCTAACGTTTCATTGCGCTACAATTAATATATCGTTGAAGTTTTTATTTTTAATTCCAAATAGAAAGTAGCTAAGTATTTTTCAATAAAATTAATTAAAATTGAAAATTTATGAGATTTTAGTGTGTGTATGTGTTGTCTTTGTTTGTGAAAATGTGTTTTACTTACGTGTGTCTCAATTATCAGTGATCTTTTGAACAATGCAAACAAAAGTAATCGAGTTAAGCTTGATTATGTCAATTCTGGGAAGAAGTATTCATTAAGCTTTGCAATATTAAATCACAAGCTGTACACCTCAGAAAAATAATTTTTTTGGTTGATCTATGAGATCTAGGATAATCCCTTAATCCTATCAGTTAATCTTTCCAACTTATTACAAATTTAAATTTATAATTTTCATACAATGACAATCCTTGCCCTATGCTTCAAGCCAAAATTGTCTTGAGTGTATATAGGAGAGAAAATAAAGGGATTCTTGTCTTCGAGTATAGGGAGAGAGATGGTTGTCATTCGGCAGGCAATTGCGTCGCATAAGAGACAAAAAATATTTTTTTACGAATTCTTAAATGGGGATTTCCAATGTTGGAAATGAAAAGTGACCATTATACATAGAACCAAACGGATTAACGAATTTATGTAGGTTTGACTAGAATCTAGAAAATTTTGGGATTTCGGTTTTCTAGGAACAAGGAATAATGATGCGCAATACACAGCATCTCTCGTTTCAAGATTGTTTTACTTGGTGAAATGTTGCGACCTACTCAAAATGACTCTAATTAGCAAAAAAAAAACGGATAAAGAGGACTAAGGCAGTTTTCCAAACGAATATTTATTTGTGGAACCTAACTTATTCAATGTAATTTCTTATGTAATAAGTTAGGTTCCACAAAATAATTATCAAATAAGTTTCGTTTGCAAAACAGCCTAAACTGCTATATATCATGCAAATGATATATACATAGTTCTTTGCAAATGGACTGCCAATAAAATGCGTTTGCTGGCAGGAAACGAGGATCGTGCGATCAATCATATGGGTCTGATGAGGCTCTTAGTCTCTTGATATTGCCATTACCTAACTGACCATACAAAATCCTTATAAGATTTATCTCTAGTATTGGTTACGAGCATTCAATTTAAGAATTTACAAAATTTAAATTTATTCAGAAAAATCCAAATAAATTATTTTTTAATAAACTTTAATTTCTAAGTAATTTTGAAAAACGTTTTCTTTTAATTTAGATTTTTTTCTAATCGCTTACGTTTAAAAAAATTATTTCTCTTCGGGATAGTGCTACATTTTAAGATATACATATATACACTTTTTCTGGATAGCTACACTTTAGTCAAGACACAAACCCAAACAATTCGTGTTCGAGCTAACTTCACTGACTTAATAATTCAAGGATAATTTGTTTCCCTGCGCGAGGGCCCAGGGTCCTGTTCCTGACGGTTTGCTACTTCTCTGTGTTTTTTATTTAACATAAGCCTGAACCAAGGCATATTCCCTAAATTTTGAAAAATATCCAACGTCACGCCTATCCACAAAAAGGGAACCCGCAGTGGTGTAACTAACTATCGTGGGATAACAATTTTGTCATGCGAGTCATATAACGATGTGATCTACTTTTACACTAAGCATTGTATTAGTGTACGGCAGCTGGATTCTTTCCGGGCCGTCCGACCGTAACCAATTTAGCAGTGTTCTAGAATAAATTAATTAATTCCGTTGTCTCGAAAGTTCAGGTTAATGTAGTTTATACCGAGTTTGCAATCGTAATAAATTGACATCGTTAGATTGCGACGGCAATGGGGAGCGAGTAGACAAGAGAGAAGAGACGCAACAACTTCAACAACTATGTCAAGCAATATTTGTGACGGTTAGTACAAATTTGGGTGAGAGCTTGAGAACATGATGAGGTAACGAAATCTCGCCCCTCCCATCGCCGATGGGAACAATAGTGGAGACTAATAATTAATTAAAATTAAGGCTTTTCAGATCTTGCGGTTACAACAGGGGGACGCTATATTAGAAAAAATTGTGTTGTCTTGTGATTAACAAATGTCAAAAAAAAAAAAAAATATACAAATTTACTAACTATCGACTACTTATTATGTGTACCGAATGAAATTTGTGATTCCCAAATTTATATTATCTCATTACGTTACTACGCAAAAGAAAAAAACTGGTACCGTTATTTTGTAGAAAAACAATTTAAAAAAACGAATAAACGTCAAATTGGACATTTGTTTTATTTGTTTCGAAATGGACGCATCATAAGGAGAAAAATGTGATTTAATAATTAGATTGTGCAATGATCATCCCGAGTATACCAATAAAAAAATTGGTAAATTGGCCGGTGTTTCCAATAATATGGTAACAAATGTAAAAAAAAATGTCAAATCAATCTTTCTGTATCACGCAAGCCCGGATCCGGAGAAAAATCAGGTGCTCCAAATAAAATGTTGGATCAGAAAATTGTAAGAGTCATTTCGAAACATCCCTCGATGTCTGTGCGAGATTTGGCCAGAAAAACCAAAACAACCAAATCGATTGTGGAACGAGCTAAAACTAGAAATAATCTACGGACATACAAGAAGTCAAAAATCCCCAAAAGAAGTGTTGAACTATTTAATAGAGGGATCGATCGAGCAAAGAAACACAACAAATGGTTGAACGAAAGAAAAGATTCTTGTTTCGTAATGAACGACGAGACCTACGTCAAAATGGATTTCTCGACACTTCCAGGTCCCCAATATTACATCAAAAAGAAAGGTAAAGAACTGAACGGAGCAATTACTACCATAGCTGTTGAAAAATTTGGCAAAAAAACATATGGTTTGGCAAGCAGTTTGCCAATGCGGCTTAAGATCACATCCATACATAATAAATGGGATTATGAAAAGGTGAATGTTCGCCGTAAAATGAACAAAAAGTTTGAATGAATACGATTATTTAAAAACTGTACAATATGTGCAATAGAACAAGTACAAAAAAATAATGATTATATATTGCCGTTTAGTTTTAATTCTTCATGTACAAATCACAAATTTCATTCGGTACACATAATAGGTGTCTGGAACCGGGTCGAGTCTTTCATGCTAACATACCTTTCCTTTCCTTCGATCTTGTTATTCGTAAAAAGGATGTACGGTAAACTCTAGCATCTAGGCGTAAGTACCATTTTCGCTCGTACGTTATTTGTGGTAAAGTAGATTGTGCGTAACTGCTTTTGTGTTTCAATACTTATGCTCCTCGACGTAACTTGCAATCACGAGAATTACTTATTTTTCCAACAGTAAATAGTAATTACAGCTTCCATAGTCCTGTAATGCATAGTCCTCAATAACTATTTTGAACACGGGTAGTTATGTCTACTGGTGTGTGGTATTCTTCCATTGATAATGTTTGGTGTTTGTTTTTTTTTTTATACATAAGCCGTTTTGCATAAACATGCTGTTTGGTAAATGATTAAATAAAATTAAATAAATAAAGAATCTCAGTGAACGTGCGCCAAAGAAAGGATGGATGGGCAAGGGAATATTTTATTCACTAGGTGCTCTTCGGCTTAAAGTAGCCTTGACACATCAAGAGGCTCTGCTATGGTGAACTTTGTTTTCCTCAAAACATCTTTTATTGATACAACTAATTCAAATAATTAAGAGGGCGATGTTCCTCCAAATACATCAACGTCAGAAACTAAGTACTCCCAACCTACGCCTGAGGATGTTACATTTACAGACAACGAGTACAATGACTCGTTAAACACTAGCACCATGGTTAACGCCCTGCCACAAAAACTGTTGAGGCGACTGTCTAACAGAATTACACCTTGCGGAGCAGAAGAGTAAAAGAGCACGACTAAGTGAAGCAGCAAGGAAACGTCTGACTCATTCAAAATAGTCGGCTATGAAGGCGTCATAGAGCAGTGCCACATTAAAATAAGGTCGGAACTGCCAACAAAATAATAGTACTTTAACAAAAAAAAATAAAGAAGCGCGCCCAGTGCTAGGTGAAGAGGAATTAGGTGGCCATACAATAAAATTTAGCGATATTTTGATAAGTTGGCTATTACCACCCAACATTTTCCTAATATCGGATGAAGAACGGTTGGCTCATAGCCAACTGTCAGCAAGCTGGAAATCTTGCTAACAAAATCAAAAGAGAATGGACCTGTACAACTAGTCCGCTCTTTATTGTGTAAAACCTCGGAAACTATCAATCACTGGAACTATAAAGGGCTGTATCATTCCATGCATTTCCGCCTAAAGAAGAAGAAGAAGTAGAGAGAGGATAAAATGAGGGAATAGAGAAAGTCGAGTAACACAGCAGGCTGACCTCCATCCAGAAATACACAGCTTCTAAAGATGGTAACCAGTGCTTAGCAGAATCATCTAAGAATAATTATTTTTAGTACATTGCTTATACAAGAGCATTGGACCAATATTGGAACAACTAACGGGTAATCAGCCAAACAAATGCACGCGCTTATTTGCTCAATTAACGATTCGCATACTCGTAAGAGGCACGAATATCTAAATATCGGAGTTGCCTATTTTCTCGAGGACACATTAGTTTGTTGTTTTATTGAATGTAAATGGTTTAGTCAATAAAATTTAAAAATTCGAAAGGAAAGAAAGAGATCTGCCTCAATCATTGGTGTCAGAAGTGGGATTCCTGAATCAAACACAATCTACAGCATTCTTCAATTACAAGTTATTTCTACATTCACGCAGTTTTCAACGTAATAAATTTTTTTAAATATGTACGTTTCTTTCAGTATTCACAACAACGTTTGTCTACGCAATCTTTATCAAGTGCTGTAATACAAATTTGTAAGTACGGTATTTCCAGTATCGGCATACTACATTGCTGTCAGTAAATTATCTGGTCGGTATAAGTGAATAGTTTCCACTTGCAGTGCTGTACATTTGTGTGTGCCTAATCGTCATAAAATGACTAGTTTTACATGTGCTGCAATATAATTCTGTGATTGCGGTAATCAGTTTATCCATTGTTGTTAAATTTCGACTGCGTATGTATGTACAACGAACGGCCTTCCATAGTTTCCAGTATAATCATTTTTATTATTCACTACGTGTCTACGAAATTGTGATTACGGTTTAAGGTCAACGGAATACAAGACTGTAATTTCCAATGTAAGATTCACTGTGTGCAACTATACTCATTATCTTCATTTACCAAGCTGAATTAAACATACAAAGGATAATATTAAACCGTAAGCACCTTTATTTTGTAAATAAAAACAATAAAAAATAAAAAGAAGTGATATGGCAACTGAAACCGTATATTAAGACAATCTAACAACGGATTTTTTGAGACTCACTCAATAAGCTATCGTAATTTGTCACAACTAAATTAGATGCAGCATCTCTATCTCATTCACAACTCAAATTATGGTTAAATGAGCTTACCACGAATTAAGCAGAATTCAAGAAAAATCAGTTAACGTTAGAGGCGCTTGACGAAGAAGAAATTGGGCAAAGACACACGAACTGTAGTTGACCGGCAATATTATAAACTCCGCCCCGCATTAGAGGATAGAATTGAACAAATTAAAGGAATCAAAGGGTGTAACTATGGCTTTATACACTGAAGAATTAAATTTTATTCCCAAACTGCCCGAATTGACTTTGGCTTCGTTTAGTGGAGAAATAACTAAATGGAAGAGCTACATTGAAGCATTCGATACTCACATTCATTATTGATGAAACCAACTCTCATTTAAAATCCTTAAAAACATTGGGACGGAAAACCGAACATTGGGACAATTTGATCGTCCGCATCTTATATCAACAAAATTAGATGTTGATAGAAGGTCAAAATGACGGGAACATTGTCCGTTGAACGCATTAACAACATTAACCGACATGGCAAAATTTATTCATTTACGTTGACATAAATTAACACGTGAAACTATTGACAATCCACCGAAACAACAACACTGCATTAACGTTAGATCCGAGATCGGGCAGTTCTTCCAAGAGGTCTTATTCATCTCTGCTAAGAGTTATAATTCCTTTTTTGTAATAAGACTGCTGTAATGCTTTAGTTGAAGTTTTGGATCATTATAGCACAATAATACTAGCAAGAGAGCATTACTGGACTCAGGATTTCAAATAATATTTGTAACTGCAGCATTAGTAAAACGATTGGGACTCACAACTAAAATGTTCTTGAGTAAAAATATTTGGTGCCTCTGGTGCACCAGTATCAGCATCTAGTTCTACTGTTATCAAATTTTGTTCACGATTGAATACATACGTTAATTCATAACATATTAACTAAAATATCCAAAGAACAACCGTCAATTTTAATTGATCCAGTGAATAAGAAAATTTTCGCTAACATTAAGCACGATGGCCCAAATTGTTACCAGCCGCAAAAAATAGATTTTTTATTGGGTGCAGAAATATTTGCAGAAATTCAAGCAATTGGACAAATTAAATTAGGGGAAAATTTACCATAATAATATCCAATAAACCGACGGAAACCCTTTCCTGTAATTTAGCTATATCAAACAGCAGACGGCCGCCCCGGTGGCACAGTGGTTAGCATACATGCTTTACGCTCCGGAGGTCCCGGGTTCGATTCCCGGCGGGTGATGAAAAAATCACGGCTGGTTTAAGGGTAGGATTAATGAATTAATCACTCATTATCCCTTAACAAAAATGATTACGAAACTTCAAAATGAAGCGGCCAAATCCCTCTATGGGATGTAGCGCCAGCGAAAAAAAAAACAGCAGAATTATACCAAATAGGGGAGTTATTAAAGAAATTTTTGGAGCTAGTAAATGTTGAAGAGATCAAACGGCTGAATTGGAATACGAAAAACATTATAAAAACTCTTTCAAGCGAGATGCCTCTGGAAGATTTATAGTTGCACTACTTAAACTAGGTCAAACCACCAATTTGTGGAAAACCACAAGAGTAGTCAACATTCAACTAAATCCTGATCCTGTGAAATGGCTACACGTAAAATCTATTCATAATCCAGTGGATCCGGTAGTCTTTTGCCAGTTAAACTGATATCTTCAAATGTATGGTGTTTTGGATCAGATTATCTACGAAATGACATTGAAAATTGGATAGTAAATCCCTTTGAAGGAAACATCGCAATTCTAGATTCAAAAATTGCTTAAGATGCTAAAACAACCATTATTTGCCACGATTCACTCTGTCAGTGATCCTCTCGAGCAAATTCTTGCTAAAAATTTCGTCATAAGAGTCAATGGCTTATGTGCTACGATTTATCAATAATTATCGTAAAACAAATACAAAACAAACAGGATCGTTGTTCACAGCTGAAATCCATAATGAACTAAACGCAATTTTCCGCTTAGTTCTAAATAGTTTTCCAACTAAATATCTTGAATTACAACGAGATAAATTTAGGATGCAAGATGCTTCGTTAGCTGTTGATTGACGAAAACAAATTAATCAGAGTTGGATGACCTGGCGATCGACTACAATTTTTATCATTATCATATTCTTCGTGACACCCGATTATTTTGCCGAAAATGCATTTTTTTACGATGGTGTTATTACGATTTCTTCATATGAAGGATTCGCACGCGTTACTTTCAGCAGGACGGCAGAATTATTGGCCTATATCCTATAGCAGAGCCAAGCCAAGATTATTACAACAACAAATGGATGATCTTCCTGCAGAAAGGGTCAACCCAGCACCACCAGTCTTGAAAATTGGAAATGATTACGCTGGCCTTTTGTTTGTACACTACAAAATCCGAGGAAAATTCGATCAAAAACTTATTTGGCTATTTTTATTTGTCTAGTAACTAAAGCCGTTCACTTGGAACTTGCTTCTGATTTAACATCAACATCATATCTTGGCGCATTCAAATGGGTGGTCAGACAATGCCACAAATTTCATAGCTGCCAACTTAATGAATTATATAAACTTACTAGCTGAGTTACCCGGCGTTGCACGGGAGGTATATAATTCAAATACCTTGATTGTTATGCAAGAATTCTCTCTTTACATCGCTGTAGTTGCAATCACATATGAAAAGAAAATTATAGGTAGCTGTATTCAGTAACGGGTGCCTCCGTCAATGCATCCAGGCGAAATTTTGTAATGATATTATTGGACATCCTGTTTGTGAGGATAGTTCATTAATTTTGGTTTGATATTTGTATACTCCATTTTTACAAACCTTTAACCAGATCAAAGTGAATAATAAATATAAAGATAGTTTAGTTAATAATTTTTATTATAAAGCCTTTTGATAAACAATATTTTTGGTTTTTCCATTTGGTGTGTAAATAAATAAATTATTTGGCGTTCCTACTCTGGAGCAAGCAACATACGTAGTCGCTTGAATTCAAACGGCAAATCGGTGGGAATCATAGGAATGCGCGGAATTAGCACATCTTCTCCTTTACTTTTACCGGTAATAATCGTTGCTTCAATCACATTCGGCATCAATTTCTTCACACAAAGCCGTGTTCCGTTGCACAATTTCGGTGGATCTAAATTTCGGAGCAGTATTATTGGTGAACCCTCTTTTAAAAATAGTATGTGTGGTGAAAATATCATGTGGCTCCAAAGAATTAAGAAACTCTATTGGATAATTGACGGATTGATCCACATCAGTAACCGTGTCGATAGATTTGTATTTCATTAGTGGCCCGGGTAGTTGCGATTGAATTTCATTATTTAATTTATTAACGCCGTCATTTTTGGGAGCTAGGAGTGCACGTTCGCACAGCCAATTATGATTTTTGAAGTTATTTGGCAGATTTGGGAATACTTTCATTACCACGTCCTGTATTGATGGCAGCATTTGACAAAAATTAGGCGGGAACGATATCTCACATGTTACAGAGTCATTTGGCAATTTCCCGTTACCCATGTCCAAAAGCTGCCTGGAAAATGTTTTAGCTGTACCATCGTGATGTAAATTCACACGCATGTTTGTAGATAGTGTGATTTTCGTAACGTGTTTCCAAAGATGAGACGCCTTCAGGCAGGCATTAAGTTCATCAGCAGGTGTTGATCGTGGAATGACTGGCAAAGTTTGACGAAAATCACCTGCTAGTAGTGTTAGAGCTCCTCCCATTGGTCGGTTATTTTGTCGCAAATCGCGCAAAGTACGATCAACCGCTTCAAATGCTTTTTTGTGTGCCATGGTACATTCATCCCAAATAATGATTTTACATGTTTCTAATAACGTGGCAATTCCCGAATTTCGTGTTATATTGCAAGAAAAATTATCCGCTTGATACAAATTCAATGGTAGTTTAAACGTTGAATGTGCAGTGCGTCCTCCATCGAGTAAAGTGGATGCAATTCCAGATGATGCAACAGCGAGGCCGATTGTATTCTGATGTCTTACTTCAGCAAGTAGCAAATTAAGAAGGAATGTTTTTCCAGTGCCTTCGGGGGGCATCAAGAAAAATAATTCCTCCGTTATCGTTTGCTATGTATTGCATCACTTTAATGTATGCCTGTATTTGATCATCCACAAAGAGACTTTTTTGAGTTTCCATGGCGTATCGATGCTGGCAACCCAAGTTGGGAAATGACTTTGTTATTAATGTATAAGCATGCATCCTCAAGTAATATAAGTGCTTCATTAAATATGTCTGCTGAAAACTGTATTCCCATATCATGATTTGTTCTACATGCTTGCCAAAGTATATCTTCACTAAGGCTTTCTTTGTGCTTTTCCCAAAGACGTTTAGGATCGGAAGGTGTGCATGTTGTTAATATGATTGCAAAGAGCTTGCGTATTTGTGCTGGACGACACATAAGACATGCTTCGGTTAGTGTTCTATCCCAGTGTTCATCATTTTCAAGTAAGCCCAGTTTAAGACATGCCTCTCTGTAGGTTTGACATAATTGACGTTCTCAGTGCTTGAAAAGACGTTGGTCCTCTTACTTCATGAAGCAGCATTCTCAGAAAATAACACTCCGTATTGTTAGGATGAACATTATAAACTCGACCCAAGGCATCAGAATCACGTATTCCAGGGTACTCCCGAATAATTGTACCTTGCTTTCTTCTGAAAAACTGCTTCTTCGACGTGTTCCATGTATAATATTTTGGAACTTCATGATACAGCAACGTTTTTACGAATGAATCCGTTCCGCACAATTGATAAATGGCTGTTAATTTCGTATTCGTTGGTTGCGCAGCTCTCTGTAACAGATTTTCTTCCGTAAAGTAAACTCGTTGTCCATTTTCTAAGTGTACACTAAGATGTACAACTGTTGGATAATGCTCGTGAATATTAAAACTCAGAATTCGCCGGACAGCTTCATTACTGCTGATGTAACGTCCTATTTTAAATTGCGTGACTTCATCGAATGGTGAATTTGTATTCGAAAGTCCAAAAATTGCCATATCACTGTCTTTGTGGACGTATTTACATATATATTTAATTGACTTAACCGAGTTGCAGTACTCAACGTTAATATGGGCTTTAAATATTTTCGACAGTAACGGAGTGTAAGGAACAATCCAGCTATTATCTACCTCATAATGCAAATTGTTTACTTTGATAGTGGCTGTGTGTCCTCCGTCATCGGGTTTTCGTCTCCGGTATTGTGGATATCCGTCGTTATCAGTTTGTGTTTACTCATACATCTTTCGGGGATATTTTTTCGAACACTTTCCGTCTTTCATGCAAGGTGAATTGGGATGCACGGCTCCACATGGCCCATGTATCATGTTTTTGCTAACGATTTCAAAAAGTATCGGATCTTCTTGGGGATTTGTAATTTCTGCTGATATAACACTATCAATTTGAGTCGGAGTAATCTTGTCCTTTAACCAAATCAAAATATGAGCATGTGGTAGGCCTCTTTTCTGCCATTCTATAGAATACATCCAGCAGCGAGTTTCTCCATAAATATGATTTTTAGTTATGAGGTTCATGAGATTTATGAGTTTCTGTTTGAAAATTCTAGCTGTCAGATCATGTCGATAGGTTGATAATTGCCCGATTAGAAGTAAATCTATAATCTCAGTCCATGTTGGATTACACGTAAACGTTATAAATAGATCAGGACGTCCAAATCATTGGACATACATCATGGAATCCTGAGCGTATTCGTGCATGTGCCTTGGACTTCCCGTATACGTAGCTGGTAATATGACCAATTTCCCAATGTCAGCAATGTTTCCGTCATTTGCAATTGCATCGCGCAAGTGAATATATTCCTCGGAACGAAGTTCTGATTTAAGCGAATGAAAAGAAGTCGTTCACTTTCCATTTTAGCATACATATCAACAATGAATTGGTAATTTCATATAACCAACGGATGGGAGATAATAAATAGGATGGGGATATGATAAATAGGACACTAAACAGTACATGTGAAACCAGTAAAAATGGATTATTAGTATGGATAATATAAGTGTTCAGAGATTTGTCTTCAGTTAAAGTGATGAAAGATTGTCTTAAATTTAAATTAATAAAATTAATTTGAATAATTAAATCAATTATAGTAGAGGTATGATTTGTGTATAACAACGCACGCTAGATATCCTTTTTGGTGTATAAATTTGCGGCTAAGGCGCTATTTCAGAACATTTAAATAATTGTATCTATTCATTTAAAAATGAATTCTTGATCCAGGGCACTCTTCCGGATTGGAGCATGTCACTAATTTCATATAACCCCTTTCCTAAAGTCATTCCCGTCAAAAAAATCTTAAATAAATTGAAATTTGAGAAAAAATTTGTACCACAGCCCCTAGACCCCGGGATCCAGCCCCTTCAAAAGTATCGTAGGCTTGGTCCTGAACATGCAACATATACATGGTAAAAATTTCATGGCGATTGGTAAGGCGTTATTTCAGAACAATTAAATAATTGTATCTTTACATGTAAAAATGAATTTTTGATCCAGGGGCGGACCCCCCGAATTCGAACATATATCTTATTTCATATAACCCCTTTCCAAAACTAATTCTCGTAAAAAAATTTAAATTTTTGAAAAAATTTGTACCATGGCCCCTAGGCCCCGGGGTCCAGCCCCTTTCACAATATCGTAAGATTAGTCCTGAACATGCAACATTTGCATGGTAAACATTTCATGGCGATCGGTTGATCGACTGAGAAGTAATTTTGAAATAATCAAATATTAAAATTAATTTTTGATCCAGGGCTGGGCCCCTCGGATTCGAACATGTCAGTACTTTCATATAATCAGCCCCATAAACTCATTTTCGTGGAAAAATTTAAAAAAAATTAAAATTTTCGAAAAAATTTGTACCGCAGCCCCTAGACCCCGGGGTCCAGCCCCTTCCAAAATATCGTAAGGTTGGTTCTGGATATGCAACTTGTACATGGTAAAAATTTCATGGCGATCGGTTGAGCGGCTGAGACGCCCATTCGGAACAAACAAACAGGAATTCATTTTTATATATATAGATATACGGCACTTAAACTACAGAACGAATTAATTCCATGTGTAATGAAAATCAAATCATTTGGAACCATCAAGATCACCACATTTTGGAGGTATATGAGTAATTCCACCAAACTTTTAACCTTCGTGTTACTCATCAATATATACAATTTCCATAACTATACTTAATTTTTATGAGTATAGGTATATTTAGTAGGATAAAACAGATGATTAACACTTATTTGTAGGCAAAAATTATCTAGACAATACGAGTATGGCGATCGAAAGAGTACCGAATTAGCGACTTTTTAAGTGTTACTCGGTACTGTTATTATTGTTTTGGCTTTAATAAAAAAAAAAGCTATCTCTGAAATTTTTCAAGAACTACAGGGACTTGTTCATTTTAGATCGTAGAATAAAAAAATTTCATACACATGAGCGTGCCTGTCACCCAAGCGAAGTTATAACTCAATTTATAAGTGTTACCAATAATTGTAAAAAATCACTTGTTAACGGTATTTTCAGTGTAGAAAAAAAAGCTATCAAATTTGTTTAACCTTTCATACTGGAAAATGTTCGTTTTAAGTTGATGAATAAGATGTGTATTCGTTTTTAAGCGTGCCACGTAATATTTCGTATATATATCACTTTGAAAATCAATCTCGAGTGCGTAACTCATGGTAAAAATCGTCTAATTTGAGAGGCGCTCTTATGATTCACATGCAAATTAAATGTTTTCTTTGCGTAAACAACTCCTTACACCTTTACGAAAAACATATCAAAAGTCTTCATCGAGAAATTGCGTTGAACCGGAAAAAATTTACTTTCAAAATCATTAAAAATTTTAGAAAATGTTATTTTAGTAGTAGTCAAATCGAAAAATTGCAAACTGATAAAAGTAAGCTTTGCTTTTTACAAGTTTTGACGTTTACACATTACCTTATTTTTTGGAGAACAAGGGTGACAGAAAGTGAATATGCTACTAGGGCCACAACAAAACGGTTCTGCAATCAAGCCGTTTTAAACGGGAAAGACGTTATGTCTGTCGATGATGTTGTTCAAATTGTAAATAATTTTAACAATAACAAAATTCACGTGTTCCCAGTGACATTAGAAGAAATAAAAAAATTCGATGAATTAGTTAATGCTACTGTAAAATCAGCGCCCCATTCAAATAAAATTTTTCAACTAATTTGGTCTGAAGAAAAAACAACGGTTATTTCTAAATTACCTTTCTTGTTTTGAGTGTTTAAATTGTTTACCATGCAAGCACTATTCTTTAAACAATGAAGGATGGGGAATCCTCACGACAACAAAAAAAGTACATCAAATAAAAATACGAATAGTAACGAGCAATTGAGTGATGTAGTAGTTCTAAGGAAGAGCAATAGAAAATCAAATAAAATTAAAATACAGAAGTAATTAACAAAAGTCGAAATTTTTAAAAATGTGCGTTCAATACTCAATTTTTTGAATAAATTTTTTATTGAATATTATTTATAAATTTACAAAATAATAAAAAGGAATAGAAATGTTCATTATATCGTCTTATTAATATTTATCTGGTTATGGAAAATAGTATGTACATATTTTCATTTGAAAATTAATAATAAATTTAATGTGATCGTCCAATCCAATAATTGGATTTTCAAATTCTATTAATTTTACTATCTATTTGTTATTTAAAATTAAGCAATAAAGTGTCTCTGATGATCATGTTCTTACCAAAATTATAAAGATTGATTTCTGGTACCTGGATTTTCAGGAACGGGATCCACGGGAGTGTCGAGGGACGACTCTTATTTATTACGTGTCTATTAAAAAAGCTAATCTTAAAAATGAGTAATGGAATTTTGTTTACACTTTTAGGGGTATATAGAAATGACTAAAATTATTTTTATTGGCGTGCCTTAATTTTTTTTTTTTTTTGAAGATCTAAAAGTTAAAAGTTTTGTGGAAATACTCATATATGAAGCAGCGGTAAAGTCAGCCAAATTCGATTTGCGACGCATGATAGGAAATACAAATCTACGAACTTATAGGAAGCACAGTTGTAATTATAAAGGATAATAATCTTCACCACTTAAATGGGAATTTGGAAAGGTTGTCGAACTTCATTCAGGACATAACGATATGGTTCGTGTAACCGCAGTAAAAAACTCAAACCGGTAACTTGAAAATAATTATCACAAAACTTAGCGCTCTTCCGACAGAAATTAAACACGGAAGTGAACCAAATTAGTGACTATTACCAACGTACATTTTATTAATATTCGGCTTGGAGGCTTGTACGTATTTGCTTGTACACAGGTTACTACCTCACAATATTATTGAAAATTTCAGCAAATTTTTGGATTCCTTGATTCACTTATAATATTCGATAGTCGGTCATCTCATGCCGACATTCTTTGCGAAAAAATGTTTAATGACGCTGGAATATCATCATACTATGGTAACATAAGCAGAATGGCGATTAAGAAAACTGTTCATCAAGAAGACGACAGTACATACGTTTTTGCAGTCCACCGAACGACCTACCCCTCTTTACAAACCAACTTTCGGACTAAAGTTGTGATGACTCTGCTTTATTTGACTACATATATAAAAGAAGGTTATGTACTTACTTACTTTGATCATTTCACATTAAGTGATCAGTTAGAAATGTTTCAATGTCTTTACCTAGAAATAAAAAAATAAAAAAATTAAATTCATTGCTTCCAGAAACACTTAACTTTATGAAATATTATGAGAATTGTCTTTCAAATGAATTCATATGAGATGGTTAACAACCATTTTCGAAAATCAATGCTACAAACCACCTATCTTATAGAAACTCGTTATTCGTAATATAACGAAAACTGTTTTCGGAGATTCTCTGAATAAAATATTAAAAAAGTTTTGTATGCGATCAAAAAACCAAAATTCTGTTAATGTTTAAAAAATAATTCGATTTTCGAGGTTACAC
Organism: Tipula helvola; assembly: GCA_963556165.1. Classification (NCBI taxonomy): domain Eukaryota; kingdom Metazoa; phylum Arthropoda; class Insecta; order Diptera; family Tipulidae; genus Tipula; species Tipula helvola. The sequence continues at coordinate 136,405,955 of OY744483.1, read as the reverse complement.
AAATTCCGAAGAATTTTGCGAGCTTAGCTGCATAATATAGTTTACTACAATCTATGCTGTATCTGTATCATAACTTTTCTACCAATGTCAAACTCATCACAACCATAAACCTTAAAACGCGGAAATGCAAATTTTTTACTATATAATACAAATCGTGTTAGTAGGCAAACCATTATTTACCCATCACTCAATATTTTTATGCTGCTCTTTATGTTATTTTAAAACATAGATATTTGCGCATCAATGGACGTCAGTGAAAATTTTCTATATACAATTTATTATTATACAAAAACTAATTGAATTATATTGTTTAATTAATAAAAATCAATATTTGGAAAAATTATAAAAAATAAAACGGTGAAATCTGATCAAAAATGTATAACTAATTTAATAGAGGATTTGCGGATAGAGTAGCCGCTTTGTACTATGCACTCATTCAATTTCCTAATAATTTATGTTGACGGAATGATGATAGTTTCCGCGAATAAAATATATTCTCCATATTAGACAGACTTCCGTCCTTCAAAATAAATCTCCACAGACAATTCAACGAAGTTTAACTATTACGCGATTAACGCGTTATGACGTAAATATTATTTGGTTCATACGGGTTATTATATTTAAGCAATATTTTTTTTTTTTTTTGTATTATTGCAATTTCAATAGTCATTGTACATTGATTTTTTGCTGTTATTTGTTGTTATTACAATCCGTTTCCTAGAATCATTGTATAATTTGTAGCTGTAGATTCGCGTGAAAAGAAATCGTGGTTTTATTTTGTAGGCTTTCGTATATTCTTTGAATCGCAGTACATAAAACTTTAAAAGTTGAGAGGAATCTTATTTTACATGATTATCATCAATAATAAATCTGTCGAAAAGTTGATGGTTTTGAATTATTCCAGTTAAAGCTTTAAGGTAATTATAAATTATTGGAAATTTTGAAAGTTTATCTTAGTCATGTATGGTTGTACTTGAGCACAACACACACACACACATATACATATATATAGATTGTAAACATTCCAGCATCTACTTAAAGTCGGTCATCGACGATATTATGTAATATTATGTGCCATTAGCTGAATATACATGAACCGATTTATCACTCGATTATATCTGCCGATAAATTTGACCATTTAATCTGGAGATACGCAAATTGAACCAATAAATCGTCCAGATAAATTTTTGCTTCTCCACGATTCACGAACGATAAGTTTTTTCTGCCAGAAAAACTGACCTCTACAATAAATTGTTCATTAACTAGTTACATCAAGTTTTCAACAGATCAATCGTTCATCATTGATCTTTCAGATTTCCAAAAGGTATTCGAGTAAATCATAAATTTTTTGATGTCATAAATACTTAATTTAGAAGAAAAGAATCTGATTTTCGGTGATGATGATGAGTAAATTAAAAAAGTTACTTTATTGAGTGCATTGGGGGATATTCCATTATACACCCAGCGCCATAAAAATGTGCGAATTGGTTTATTTTCACTTTGTCTCTTTTGTTTATCCTAAGTTTTTATTTTTTCGCACTTTTCTTATTTATTTTCTTTTTGTTTTTTGCGCTCATTTATTTTTCTTTGATATTTCAAGTGTTGTGAAATAATTTAATAGTGTTAATCGAGGTAAATATTAGTTAGTTCCAGTTAAGCCATCAAAGAGTAAATTTTACAATGGGCCGTTGTAAACTAAATATTGACGAAAAAGCAAACATTTTGCAATTTCATGGTAAAAAATACACAAACGTGATAATAGCGGAAATGATCATGTTAAACCCAAGGACTCGATCGCTATCTCGTATATAAATCAGAATGATTGTCGCCGTCGAACATACTCCGCCACCGTTAACGACTTGATCGTTAACCGATTGGAAGTTTACGAAGTTTAACAATTGGTCGTTGTAATGTGGAATTGATTGTTTTGATTGTTGCAGCTCGAACTATTTTCGTCTCCAGGATGAATTTGTATGATTCTCCCAAGAGGCCATTTACATACTGGTGTGTTGTCTTTTTTGATGAGGAATTCATCATCTACCTTTAAGTTGTCTTGTGTATTTTTCCACCTTTGACGCTGCTGGAGATTATTGAGGTTCGCCATGTAATATTTGTTTCAGAACGTTTGAGTTCTGGCTTGAATTCTTTGCCATCTTGTTGCATTGCTACTTAAATATTCTGAAATGATATAATTAGGGTTAATGTTCTTAATAGGCTTAGATGCGTCGCTCAAAATTCTCTTCGCGCCAATGAAATTTGTTCCATGGTCAGTGTAAATTTTCTTTTCTTCCTGTCTGTTATATGTTTGAGCAATAAATGTTTCACATTTAGCTTCTTCTGGTGAGATTGAATCAGATTTCGTTGTCCCTTCAAACTCTCCAGATTGTCGCAATGTTTTGTCTAGGTCCATATCTGATTGGACGCTGAATGCTGTGTAAGTTGTCAAATATTCTTCTCGCAGTAATTTAGATTGGCCAGATACAACCCAACCGAATATAGTTTCTTGTAATATAGTTGATTCAAACTGTTCTTGTTCACTTTGCAGTATTTTAAAAAATTCGTCTGCACCAATTAGAATATCAATGGGAGCTGCTTTATGAAAATCTGGATCGGCCATCTGTTTATTTTTGAACGAATTTAAAACCTTATTATTAATATTACTTCCCGGTATTTTAGACGGCAGCTTGTTGATTATTAGTGCATCTATTATGATTTTGATGGTTGAATCGTACAATAATTCTATCACGAACACAGTCTTCCCCTTTGAAATCACGCTGTCAGCTGTAATCCCAGTTATGTTTATATTAGCCTACTGGCGATGCAATTGAAGTTGTTGAATGAAACTTTCCGACACGAATGATGATTGCGATCCTGAATCAAGTAACACTCGACATCTGTGTATTTTACCAAATTTGTCTTTTATTCTAATGTATTTTATGGATGACCTCAGGGTCATCATTACTGTTGACTCAGTTGTGTTCGACTGCGTAGCTAAATGAACTTTCTCCGACGTCGTTTCTTTACTTGCTGGATCTAGATAGACAATTAAAGCATAGTCGTTTCTCTACACAAAACTGTTTACGTTTTGGAACTGATAATGCAATAAATTCATCACATCTACCTAATAGTGTTCTCCTGATCATAGTGGGCAAATTATTTTATTAAATTGTGATACCATTGAGCAAACTCTTCTTGAGGTGTTAGACTTTCCGACTTTGAAAATATTCAAACTTTCAAGCACATCACTTCGTTTGTTCAAAAACTTTAATAGTTGATTGAACGACGGAAAATCGATTTCAGCGGATTCGTGTGCCCATGCTTGTTTTGATTCATTATCCAATTTACTGACTACAGTATAAATCAACCATGGATCCCGACTTTCCACTTGTTTGCCAAGCACCTTTAATCCCCGTATAACTTCATCTGACACGTCCGACAGGTGCGCAATGACCTACTACAACTTTGATTTAAACTAGGCTTTAATAAAGTATGAACGACATGTTTTCTTTTGTCATATCTCAATTTTATTTTATCCCAGGCATCATCGTAATTCGCTTCTGTGACCGTTAAGTTTGATTAATGAATAGGCCACTCCGCTTAATAAATTTTTCAAATATTGCATTTTGTGAACCTTTGAAATATTGCTATTGTGATGAATCGAAACTTCGAAAAGGTCACGAAAGGATGAAAATTCCGAATATAGACCGTTAAATATTGGAATATTAACTCTCGGTAGAAGCACTCACTTTCACGTTTATTTATTGTAGAGATTTCTTGTAGGAAATTACTTTGGTTTAGCAGTAATTCTTCCATGCCGTTCCCGTTTTGACCTTGGATATTGTTTAGCTCATGTACCTTTCTCCATTTGACCAATTTTCCCTTTATATCGAAGTGATCTGCTTCAATTTTATCAACTATATCTAGGTATGACTCTTCGAATTTGCCTTTGACTGATTTTTCAACCGCAATATTCCTTCCATTCGTCCGCTAGGAGGGCTATAGGTACTTGTTTCAATCTCACTTATACAAGTATCCGCATTAAATGATTGAACTTGGAGTTTTATGTTTTCAAAACTCCTCACTAACCGTTTTATGGCTCTAGTTTCCGCCATCTCGAACTTCACAATTCAACGTTTTAAATTTTGAAAAACTACGCGCTGGCGTGTTGAGTGCACCGAATTCACACGCACGATTATTTTGAGTATCGTTTTATTAATCACCGGTTAATCACGATTGCGCTCTTAATTATCGTTTAATAATAAATACTTTTCTACTCACAGTCTTATATCCGGCTCGAAGGACCAATGTTAAACCCAAGGACTCGATCGCTATCTCGTATATAAATCAGAATGATTGTCGCCGTCGAGACACAATCTCAAAGTCCCGTATTGTGTAATCTTCAGTGTATTAATGTTGAATACAAAACGTGAGCTTTTCTCAAATTCAAGATGAAGTCCAAATGTCCAATAAATTTGTAGCGATATTCTTCGTGTCCAGGTACAAGTAGGTAAAATCAAAATATAAAGCGGTGTCTCTCATTTCCAAAGTATGATGCGGGTTCGATAAGTATAAGTGGCGGTATTTTAGAATTTCCAGGTTTAAGCTCGGGTAAATATAAATATATAAAACAATTCACAGTCTTTATTATAATTTATTTTATTCACTGATTTTATTTTAGCTAACGCTTCTTTACTCTAGGAAGTTTTCGTGAAATCTAATTTTATTTTCTCTTTCAAAATTGAAAATCATTAAAATCTTAAATTGACTGTAAAGTGACATCTATCAATCAATATTCAAATATTGCTGCACTGCACTGTATTTAATTATTTTTAGTACATATTCATAGTGTAGCAATGTATATAAACCTAATATAATATTTTTACAATCTTGTTTACAAACGTCAATCGAAAACATACAAATAAATTTATGGTAAGAATTAATTTTATATAGTACAAATTGAATTAAATATTAATTTTATAATATTTTCAGATTACATAAAAAAGTAAAACAAACCCAAATCTGATGGGCCATTCTCCAATGATTATCAGATATGTATATAACGTTGATTTTTATTTTAAGATGATTCTTAGTGTTCTCTTTTATTTTTAGGAATAACTCAATTTGCATTGACCAGCATTAACAGATCAGTTGTCGTGAATTCCGGAGTAAGACGTTTTTTAAATCGATATTGTGAAAGCCCAACAATTGTAAGAAATACTGACTAAGAAGAGACCTTTTAGCAACAACTAACGGCTTAATTTCGGTTCGTACGGTACAGATAAGGTTAAACGAACTAGGCCTGAACGCTTGTCAACCGGCGAAAAAACCGGTCCTTACCCTAAAAATGAGAGCTAAAAGACTAAAATTTACAAATGAATGGAAAAATTGAACTTCCGAGGACTGGCGGAGGGAAGATTTTCGAAGGAGTCCAAATTTAATTCATTTGAGCCCGCCGGAAGGATGACAGTTCGGCGACGAAAAGAAGAAAGGAATTCGACGCAATGTGTTTTGCCGACATTAAAATATTCCCTATACGTTATGACCTGGGGATCCGTAACAGCTTTTGGAATGGGATCCATTCACCTTCTAGAAGGTTCTGTAAATAGAGGGAAAAAAAAAATTTTGAAACCTGCGTCGTGCCGACCATTGAGGATCTGACACAAAATATAACAAATTCAATATTTGAAGATGATTCGACTCCGTTTCACAGATCACGCCTTGGAAGATATAGCCGTGTTGGTAATACAAGAATGTTTATTTATAATGCCATTTTCGTTTAGGTAACAGAATTTAAACAAATTTTGGGGATCGAGTCACTACCATGGCCAGAAAATAGTCCTGTCTTTAACATTACAGAGAATTTATGGGCGGTTAAGCGATACAAGATTAGGCAATATAAGCCGAATACTATTAAAGAACGAAGTTCGAAGAAATTTCAACAGAATATTTTCAGAAATTATATGATTCTATGCCGACTCGGATTAAGGATGTCATCAAAACCAAAGGAAGGCCAACTAAAATTAATTTCATTCGTGAACCTTTTTGTTTTTTTTTAAATATATTTTTTTAATCATGTTTATGCTTAACTTTAATAAAAATAACCATTTTTATAAATAAATTGTTTTGTAGATTTTTATTTTTATTTAAAAAAGCATTTGAAATACGCAACATTTATACGATAAACCTAGGAAATATTCGCTGCTCATAGTTTAGTAGGTTTAAAACATCTGACCACAAAAATTTTTATTAAAAATATATAAAATAGTGCAAAAATTTTGTTTTTACCCAGTATTTAAAATTTGTATCCTTTATTCATAAAGCAAATAACATCTTTTCAAATATTTTCCTTTACATTTCAAATCGCACATTTTTATGGCGCTGGGTGTATAAAAAAAACAAAGCCTTACTTCAATTTCGGTATATTTAATGAGGTAACATTCCCGGTTGATGATAAGCTAATCCGTCCTCAATTAGCTCTTCAGCACAATAATTCTGGGCAGGGGTTCGATTTAAACTTGCGGCGGTTTAAATTAAAGTGAAAAATATTCACGATCTAGCAAGACCGAAAATTTGTAGCAGAGTGCCAAGTAACCTAGGTGATTTTATCAACAAATGTTTGACCACTTATGGGATGTTACCAAGGCGCAATAAAAACTGACCAAGTGCACACAAAACCACACAAAACGTAAGTGACTAAATCACAATTTAATTAACCAAAAATACTTATTGATTTACCGTTTTGTTTCCATATTGCACAAAAAACTTTGCGTGCATAAATAATTTGGTGAAAAACTAAATTAACTGTAATCATAGACTAAATAAAATTTCATAAAGACTTCTCATGAACCTTAATTTTCAAAAAATAAAAAAACAACAACAAAAAATGGAAAATACAGCATAACACCCTATTCATATTAAGGCATCGATATATTGAATCATGATTCCTACATAATTCATAATCTTCAATATTTTTTACGTGTTTATTTTTTGTATATACAATTGAATCGTTTATTCTTGAAAGGGCCCATGTCCACTTTATCAAATTATTCAAGAAATAAAAAAAACTTTATATTGTCAGCAAAAATAAGATTAGGGGAGAACTTGAGTTTGTTGATGAAAATGTGAGTCGCTATGAAACTTTAAGCTGAATTATGGGGTTATTTGTCAATTATTTCAGCTGGTATGCTCATTTTTAATGCATGGAGCACTTATGCCAACGTATTTTCGAGTTTTCGAAACAAGAATTAAAATCCCCCTCCGGGATAGCCTTCAGAGCGCTTAGCGATTCACGTTTTATCTCTTCTATCGTCTCAAAATGATTTCCCCACAGTGGCCGTTGGTGGAGTTTCAGGAATAGCCAGTAGTCACACGGTGCTAAATCAGGAGGTTGTGGAACGATATGGATCGAATTTTTGGCGAAAAAGTCACAAGAACGAGTGTAGTGTGAGAAGGTGCAATATCGTGGTGCAAATACCAAGAATTGTCTGCCCACAATTCTGGCCTCTTCTTGCGAACAGTTTAACGCAAATAATGCATAACACTCAAATAATACTATTTGTTGATGGTTTGGCCGGGTGGAAGGAATTCTGAATGGACAATACCACGCGATGATCGATGAAAACTTTCAACATAGCCTTCAACACTTTCACGACCTCTTTGAACTGTTTATCCCACTTGTAAACATTCCTTTCCGACAAAGCATGGTCCCCGAAGGCTTTCTGCAACATCCTTAACGTTTCTGCATCCGAAATTTCATTCCGCAAACAAAATTTAATGCAACTTTCCTTTTCTCAATATAATTAGAAATTGTAAAAATCGCCGAATGCGCTTTTAGCGTCACACAGTACAAAACCAAGCGTAAAACAAAACCTGATGAATGGTTTGAAATAAAATTTGTCACAGATGTATATCACAATGCTGCCAACTTGTGGACATGAGCCCTTTCTAGAATAAACTATTCAATTTGTATGAAATGTGAAATTTGATTTGAGCGATGGAAATGGGATTTTAAATTGATTTTTAGATGAAGTTCTCGAATATGGCCAAGTGGGATGGAACTTGACTATTTCTAGGCAGATTTTAGTGAAATTTGACATGCGCGATACGATGGAAATGGGATTCTAAAATAATTTTTGAATAAAGTTTTGGAATTTGGCCAGGTAAGATGGAACTTGGCTATTTCTTAACGATTTTAGTGAAATTTGACATGCGCGTTGGTAATGGAATCCTAAAATGATTTTAAGATGAAGTTCTGGAATATGGCCAAGTAAGATGAAATTTCGTTATTACTTAACCGATTTTAGTGAAATTTGACATGTGCGTTGCAAATGTAATTCTTAAATAATTTCTCGATGAAGTTCTGGAATATGGCCAATTGATATGGAACTTGGCTATTTCTTAACCGATTTTCGATCTGCATCACAGCAGATAATCCCAACAGCATATTTCATACATATTTATTATACAGATGTCTGCCGGAAAATTTAATCAAAATCAAGAAAA